>JAIMZG010000113.1:0-23619 GCA_020466075.1 Colletotrichum coccodes | reverse complement strand
TTTTTACACACACATTAACAAGCAATACACCAACAACAAGTCGTATTGAGTGCCACGTGTCCGCAATGCGTATATGGGTTAACAACTACGCAAATAACCTTGTACAGTTATTCCAACAAATGTAAACCAGCAAACACAAGTACCTTTTCTTGATTTAATGTTCTTCGTTTGCCTATTGTTGTCAAGTATAATCCTGAGTGGTGCCTTCCCAAACTGAATACCGAAGGCGAACGCAGATTGGACTTTTTGAAAGTCCATAACATTCTACAAGCTGTTTCGACCTGTCAAATAACAAAAATACTGCTCGTTATTTGAAATCAAACACTGGAAATAACCCCATACTAAATTGGTTTCTACCAAGATTACTTCACTATGTGTCAACTAGGCGGGTATTTGTGCCGACAACAAAAGTGCAATGAACAGAAATCAAACTTGTAATAGAATAGCTGCAATCTAAAAGAGTATTTTCCAGTTGTGAGATTACCAAATAGAACTTGTACCGTAGCTGAGTCACAAACACAGCAACATATTGTTTCGAGGAGTGATGCTGCTAGGTGCGCCGAGGCCACGCTCCAACTTGTGGGTCCCGTATACCGATTAGGTGTTTACTACCTGAATCCAGTACATTTTTTTGATGTTCAGGTAAAAAGCTGATCACTTCTCTGGGCGACAGGCTCGAATCCAAGCTTTGGCAAGAGCTCGTCCCAAGAGGTGTTAGTGACATCGAAAGCGGCGAAGTCAGGCTTGCACTTTGTTCCAGCTTCCGGAAGCACGCCCTCATCAAAATATCTCTGGAATGCCTTGGCTACACATAATGATGGATGGGTTCTCCAGCCATGCTGAGGCAACGTTGTTAGCTGAGCTCTGAGCTCGAATCAAGGAAGGCGAAACTCACCCCGAGGCCTTCGGATTGAAGAAGAACACTGCCTTCGAAAGTCTCGCTCACATTTTGAGCCGAACGAAGGGGAGTCGCCGGATCGAGGGCATTGCTGAAGATGAGGAGAGGGTTCTTTGTCTTCACGTTGAAGTTGCCTTTGTATGTCTCCTTGGCCTCGATTCTCCACTGACTGCACACCATTTGACGCCAAATGCCTTCGTAGCCAATACTACGGCTACTTTCCGCAATTCTGTCGGCAATGGGGAGAAAATCGTTCAAGTCGTTAGTGCGAGATAACTTGTCTATGCATTGTATTCCCCAAGACGAATCGTCCTCGGAGCCCAGTGAGGCAACACTGCCTCGCAGTGTTGTCAGAAGCGTAATAGCCTCGATTGCCCTCGTTTCGTTACGTGTAAATATACTGTCGACCCAAGAAGCAAACGCCGGCCAATACTGTGGGTTGTAGAGCGCTGGACGGAGGAAAGTGACTATGAGGGTGTGATCCCAAGGAGTGGTTCCGAGTACCAGTGGTCGCAGTTTGGCTTCTGCGATGAGGTTCAGGAACCTTTCGTGCAAAATGTCGGCGGTGGTATTTTCGCGAGCCAATGCACACTTCTCAGGCCTGTCAAGGCATGCCTGGAATATTCGAAGAATGATTTCATCGGCGTCTGCAGGCATTTCCAAGTCACTGTAGGAAAAACATCAGCCACTGAATCAGAAAAAAAGCCGAGGTTTTGGCCTACAATTCATGGTACCACTCATGAGGATTGACCACGCCATCGAGAACGACCTTGTCCATTCGATCAGGAAACATGGCAGCAGCTGTAGCCCCCACGATAGTTCCATATGAGGTGCCTGAAACATTAGCACAAGGGCGTAAAGCGATATTGATTTTAGTGTGTGCTTACCAAAGAATCTTAATAACCCGTCCTCCTGCAGAGCATCCACTATCTGCATCATGTCTCTCACGGTGTATGCAGTGCCGATAAGACTGCCCTTCTCTCTTGATTCCGGATTAAGGTAACAGGTGTTCATCCAGGCGGTCGCGGACGCCCATTGGTGTCCAGTAGCAAGATGATCTGAACTATTCCCCGGGGATCCCGGGCTGGGAACAGCATGTTCGTAAGCACCTGTGCTACACTTGAATGTAGTTGTGTTGACGGTTCCTCTGTGATCCCAAAAGACGTCAGCCACATGACTGTGTTGAGGTCGAACCTCGAAAATGATAAGTAAGATGCTCTCACCTTGGATCCCAACCGATAAGATCGTGATTACCGCCAGTAACACTAATGTTTTGTGAGTCCAGAATCTTTTCACTTCATCCAAGTACGCCACAGGGGGTACCACTCACACTTGCAAGAGGTTGGCCCGGTCGGCCAGAGAGACTCTCACGCCCAACCCAGGCCCTCCAAAATTGAACAGGATGCTTCCTTTAGAGGGCCCCTTAAGAGCAGGCACTTTGAGTAGTTCAATTTCGAGAGTTTCGCTAGAATTGGGGTTGGCATAGTCCAACGGGACTGTTAGATTGCCGCACTCAATGGGGAGGGGACTGAGAAACACGTCGGAGCAAGCGCCCCAATTTACGCTTTCAGCCCGAAATTGATTCAGGCTGGAAGCCGCCGCTGGAGCTCCAGCGAGAAGGTAAAGTGTGAACAAATGAGAACTGAGCATCATTGGGATATTGAGGCTCGGGATCTTTGAAGGTGATGAGTCGAGATTGACGTTGGGTGACGAAGAGTGAAGTTTGTTTCAGCAGACTAAGTTGCTTATATATCAATTGATCGATATCTTCGTTGCTATTTACGACAATCGCTTCGTTTCGTCATCGTCTTTTAGTCCCTGGATACAAGGCTTGGTTCGGTTGGATTAGTTTTTGCCTCACTCACTGCCCATGGTGGCTGTGTTGATTCAGCCTCTAACGACGAATGATTGGTCAGTGCCGCGAGACTCACACCGCAACACAGTACACTAATACTCTCTACTTCCCGATGTGGGCATTGATACTCCCACACGCCCAAGCAATAACGGGAACCCGCAGTTTTGCCAAGCTGTCAGCTTCCTTCACGCACTAGGCCCTAGAGGGTTAATTCATGACACCACGGTTCTGGCCAACTCCCTCCACCTACAACGACGCCACATAAGGTAGTACACACCTCTAACAAGGACTGTATACACGCAGGCTCGAGATCAAGATGAAGAACGGCGGAGTCCATCCTATATTTGACGTGTGTAGCTGCAAGTATTGGCTATTTTCATTCACGAAAACGAATTTCTGTCGATTGAAGCAACCCAATTGTTGGGCCTTGAGATTGTACCAGGAGATAGTAGAGTTTATGGTCCATTTATCTATTCGCTGTCCGAGATATGGTCTAAATCTTTGCTCTGGAAAGCTGTACGACTCGCCAGTTGAACATCGAAAATCGGAACATCGGCTGAGTATTTCGGTATATGTATCAGACAATATACATCAAAACAGCCTGCAGAACATTATATCTTAGTGCTCTAACCGCGGCCATGAATTTGGACGTAGATGTACTCATCATAGGGCAGAATTGATAGCATAGGAGTTGTGATTGAGTTGCTCCGAAATTACGCCATCCGAAACACTCAAATTTCAAGACTACAATGAACCAGGTGGCGCCTGGTGGGCAAACAGATATGCGGATTGCAGATATGACGTGAGTAGAGAAAGTCTCGTGGTTATCTGGTCGCCATGCTAATTTCGCCCGCGAAACAAAACAGTTGCCTTCTCATTTCTTTTGCTGCTCTTCCGCGTTGAACCCAGATTCATCACAGGATTTTGCCGTGCAATCCCGAATCAATGCTTACTTCAAGGACTTTGAGGAAAGGCACGGCATCTAACGCCATATTCAATCTCAGACCATGGTTCAAATCCTCTTCAGGCACTCGAAATCAGGCACTCGAAATCAGGCACTCGAAAGTTTACCATTCAGGACATAGTCGCCAACTAGACTATCTATCGTCAATGCCAAATCCTCGCTTCGTTGGTTGGCGAACTATCTACTCTGAAGCAGTGCGACCTCCCAGCAGCAGGAAAATTTCAGGGAGGATTGTTACGTACTGCCCAGTAAGGCCATTTTTTCAACTGGAAATGCAAAGAAGCTCTTGTAATCGGTAAATCTTGTTTGGTTCGACGTATGTGACAATGCTGAGTCAAGAGAGGGATCGGGTGTAATTCAACGCAGATTGCCCCGGCTATCAGCGCAGCCTACAAACTCACGCAATTTGATCGTCGGCATACTGGCTTATGGAGCGGTCAGACTCCAAACATTCCACCTTGTTGAAGTAGGTACTGCGGTGGAGGCCGTTCGCTATGCCCCTGTATTGTACCTGACTCTATTTTCGGTTGAAGGAGGGCTCTGCAACCTTTGCTACTCATTCAAGGGGTGAATTCCGTGCCGAATCGGCCAAAGATTGCCGCTGTGTACGTCCGTAAAAGGACACGCGCGGAATACAGAGACTTTTAATGACTAAGACCGGAGTCGGATGTAAGCGACGAGTCAGCAACATAGTATACATGGATTGCTTGTGCCGCGAGAACATCAATCCGGTGTATGAAAAACCGACCACGAGAATCACAAATAATGGGGCACAGACTGCCTCTAGCAGAATCATTACATTGCAGGTGACAACAATTTGTTATCGGTGATTCTAAGTCTTCCAGCATCAGATCAACCCATAAATTCTGTCAATTGTGTCTAGGTGTCTCTTGCCAAAAATTACTTGAATTAGCTCTGTTACTCGTGTAGATCTCGGCATCGCCATGCCTCCCCCGAGGGCGGGTTGACAGACGGTAGTAACAAAGGGTGCAGACCCTCAAGGAAATTGAGCCCTGGGTCTCAGGGGAGGCAATTATCGACCAGGGCGATGTCACACCGTAGGCCTAAAGACGAAAGTGTCTCTTGAGATGTATATCATCTCGGATGCGAATGCGTCTCTGACCGCTCCGCTGTGATCATCGTGGCAGTTGATTGAGTACATGATTTAGACGAACAAAAGGGGGCATATCGGGTGGCATACACCAAAATGACAAATCCGGCTGAAGAAACAGGAAAATGAGCCGACGCCTCTATAACAGCATTTGCAGAGCATACATACTAGGTCAAAAGTCTCAGCCTTGGAGTAGAGATATGCAAATCCCCACCACCGCAGCTTGGACCGTTCTCGGTTCGACTTCCTCTTCTATCAATCAGGAATTTCGCACTAATTACCATACATAGTAGTAGCAAGTGAGAAAATTCTATTTGTATACGTGGGATCGACTAGGTACTCGGGTCGATCTCCTATCTTGACCATCTTCAAACATACAAAGGCTTTTAGCCTCATATGGACATAGTAGATCCCCACTAATGATCGTCCAGTTGTTTGTGGCACGACGCGACTAAAACCCAAGGGTCCGAGGCGAACATAGCATTTCTCCCTCTTCAAATTACCGAGTTACCGAATCTAGAGTTATTTATCAGAGCTTCGTATCAATTTAGCTACCTCCTTATTTCAAGGCCACGTAATAATCATAAGTTTGAGTCGGAGTGAATTCTTCGGGCTTGCGACCTTCAGGGGCAGTTGCGCTCCCCATCAAAGGCTTTGCATCAGTGATGATTAAGAAGAGTCTTGGGCTACGATCTTATTATGTAAGCTCTTTGAGTCCCTATTGGATCTGATATACTACTTAGAAACACGAGGGTCAGGTGTTGAATGAAGCTAGAACTCGTCGCAGTTGATGAACTGTCTATTTTTGTCTCATCCCCCAAATGTTCGGATCATTGAGCCACTGTACGATCTCCTCAGAACCCTTCGCAGCCGCAAAGCTTGCCGTTGGGCCTTTACTTGGAGTCCTGTCTGGTCCTGGATCATTGATAACCCCCACAAGCCGAGAGTTGTCCTTGCCCACCTCCAACACCCCGCCAGCCTCTATGCTGTTGTCAACAACGCATCTCAACATAGCCTGCGCTACTTCCTCTGCAGCCACCCAGCCATCTTGCTTGGCGTCGAAGAACTGTAACTTTTCTGGGTTTTCGGTCCAAAGTGGGGTGCGGACAACACCAGGAGCTACCGCTTTCACGTGGATTCCAAACTTCGCTTGCAGCGGCGCCAGGCACTGAACAAAGCTCGAAATGGCGAATTTTGAGGCTCCGTAAAGTGGCGCGTTGAAGTTGGGGACCTGGCCGGCGACGGATGAACCATAAATGATCCACTTTGGATTGTCAGGTGAGACTTTGGCAAACGGAGAGATACCAGAGGCTGGTGACCCATGATGTGGGTGAAACCAATGCGAAATGGCAAGCTGCGTTGCGCGGATTGGGTGCGTGAGGTTTATATCGATAAGCGCGTAATGATTGGCGTTCTCGTCTGTGTGGCTCTCAGGTGAACCAGGCGGATGCCAGAAGTTTGACCAATGTGGCTCGTAGATTCCCGCCCCAGGACAAACAATATGGAAGTCGCCGAAGTTGCGTAGTGCCACCTCGAACATATGAGCCAGGGCGGACCATGATGTCACATCCGTCTGCACAAACAGTGCGATAGGGCCGCCCTTGCATTGGTGTTCAGCAGAGACGAGCTGCTGAGCTTCGGGGCGTAGGGCAATATCTGCGATAACGACGTTGCAGCTTCGAGAGAGCAGAAGAGCGGCAAAAGCGAGGTTGATTCCTTTCATAGTTTTAGTTCCACTCATGTCAACGTGTCTCAAAGGGAGGTCGAACCAGAACCAGCACCTGTGATAATTGCCGTTTTCCCAGGCAAACAAACTGGACTGGAGGCAGAATCGGACATTGTTGTACAATCAAAATGCGTAGTTAGAGGCCGAAGGTTGTTATGCGCTTAGCAAGAGAAGCTCAGTGCTTTCATCTTGAAAAAGGACATTTCAAATTATAAATTAGGCCCTTGCGAATTTCCCTTCCAAATTCTATGCGGGAGGGGTTCTCATACA
Source organism: Colletotrichum coccodes (assembly GCA_020466075.1). Lineage (NCBI taxonomy): Eukaryota > Fungi > Ascomycota > Sordariomycetes > Glomerellales > Glomerellaceae > Colletotrichum > Colletotrichum coccodes. Next base: position 16,795 of record JAIMZG010000113.1, on the reverse strand, counting down.
TGCCCACCCAGGCTAGAGATGGCAAAACTCGGCTTACTTTCCGCTGGAAGATTGGTGCGAGGAAGCTCCATTTCAGGAAACCAATCCGAGCGCAGTATTCTTAGCTTCCACTTGAGAAAAGAATGCTGTGTACAATGCCAGAGCTTGAGCGCATCACTCTTCAGCAGAGTCGTCATGGGCTAGAGAGCCCACCGCTTACTCAAACGCATAACACAGGCAATCAAGGGTCCCTTTACTTGTCACTGCTTGATACATCTAGGATTGAATGTGCGCCTCACCAGTAGGTCGGGTACTGCCGAACAATTCATTACAGACGGCAATCACACAATACGTCTTGCAAAGCATTTTTCGTGCATTGGCAAGCTCGGATTGCAACTGATTCCGTTGACATTGCTTTGTCAGAACATGGGGTTAGTTGCCATCACCTACCATCACTAAAAGGGGCTAAGGGGCAGGCAAATGGTGCTTTGTTCAACGATTTTTGATCTTAATTACACAAAATCCGGAACCCAGATACAGGACTAATACTTCTAAAGCGACTATTCTGCTCAGATGTTGAATTCAGCCCGGCCCCTCGGGAGCCCTATGGTTGCGTAATTGGCCCGCAAAGGAGTTATGCTGTGTTATGATTAGTCCCCAATACTCTGCTAGGAAATATTTGTTCACCTCACGAAGCCGGATTCCATGGCCTTAACATCCTCGCCCAAGGGAGCTCGGCTAGTGCCTAGGTCAATGCAGCCCAGCCCTGGGGCCCATTGGAAACATCGAGAAGTCCCCCGCGTGAGCCCTGCTGCCTCTGGTGTATCGTTCGATTCCGCGATTTCTGTAAATGGGCTCTGCTCTCCCCAAAAGTTTTGAAAGATCCCAGTCCAGATCATTTTGCGGCGTGCAACGTCCTTGTCAATGGGCATATTGACACTGTATAACATGACGCTATCGTCTTCCGGCCACTGCCGCACCAGAGCCTCTGCAACTCTGACACTGTGGCGAGCGGTCGGTATTATATCGTCAAGGCTCCCTCCCTCAAGCTGGTCATAACTGAACGCAATAGCACGCTTTCGACAAAAAGCGGCCTCAAGAGCCCCGCCCAGTGTTCCTGAAGAGAGGGAAAAGAGTGCCGAAACGTTTTGACCGAAGTTTGGGCCGCTGATAACGAGATTAACAGGCCCACGATCCGGGAAACGTGGTACAAGCCAATGAGCACACAAGCGGCTGGAGTACTGTCGACGAACACCCAGTCATCCTGATCGTCAGTCTCAGAGACCGTACAGTGAATTGGCTTGTTGATCAAGTGTGCCTTCCCGACCCACGAGCGTTGAGTATTGGGTAGGACCACCGAAACAACGTGCCCAGCCGCCGAGATTCCAGCCACCAGGTGCCGCACATAAGGAGATTTCGTGCTCGGAGGACCATCGTCGTTTATAACGAGGATATGCATGATAGAGGAGGACTCTTGCAGTCCAAGAAGTATCTGGCTTTTGAATATGTTTCATTTTGCTCTGCCGGAAGGCTGGAGAGGTGGAAAAGTAGAGAAACGAAGCCCATTGAGATTGCTCCTTTTGCTGAGGAGTGCCATGGCGCTGATTATGTATAGCCCTGATTTCAGGTTAATACCAATACCTAGCGGTGACCCCCCATCAGGACCCGGTGTGATTGTGATCGTAAGGTACTAACTTACATTGTATGTCCGAGGCCGATAAGGAGGGGCTGTGTAGACGCCCTGTTGTTTAAATCATACCCCCGCCGTAAACTTCGCGCAGTAATCCATTTACGCCTAGCCACTGTACTGTCAGAGAGGGCTGTTATGTATCGTGGTGTAAAACGGGGCCGGTTCCGGCCGTGACCGGCATGGATTCAATGTAACCCTTGGCAATGCAATGCACAGCCCCATAGGATGATATCTACCAGCTGACGGATTGTTGGCTTTTCTTGTAGGAAGTCAATGAAGAATTAATCCGACGGGCCGAATGAACAGTCTCGGTGTTAGGTCCATACTGTTGTCGTCACTTTGCTCGAACCTTGGCAAAATGGTTCAGTGCCATCGCTAATTGGCTACGGCTGGCTACTCCAGACAAATCGAATTATGCATTCCTAGTAGCGGATTTGCTCGAAGCGTGGATGATGCTGGGGTTCAAGGAGTACGGCCCGGTATTATGTCTGCTCCCACCGTTCTGGCTTCCGTAAATTTTAGGGAGAGTAGCAATAGCCCCAAATTTATAGCCGATGAGTGTTTTGTTCGAGGTTTGGAGGTAAGGTGATGTTCAACGAAGTTCATGGTTTGAGGAGAGACACGATAGCAGTTAAGGTAATAATCGCAATAATCTTGATAGTGTTCGGCTGTATGCCATACTTAGTAGGTGGCAAGACTGAACGGGAAGAAAAGAATTTTTCAAGACAGTGGTCATGTTTGAGTATGGCCTAATACCGTAATTCTTCTATTTTTAAATAGTCAATAAAGTCCGGGTAGAGGTTCTGCTTACCACGGAGTGGCCATGATGGCGTCTATCTGTTACCGGCATTTTGAGCTGACCGGGTCATCCTTTATGTGCAGTGGTCCTTCATGCTATGGAAGCAGCTTCTGCATCAATGATGACATGTGGTTAAAGCCTGTGCGGAGGTAAAACTCCATTGTCACTTCCCCAATTGGGCAATGACGAAGCCTTTGCGGTAAAAGACGGGTCGGAATAGGACGAACTACTGGTGTCATTCAGGACTGCGGAGTCATTCACTTCTGCTATTGTAGATGGATTGATCATTATGCAGCCGCTTGGACATTGAGTTTGACTGAGTGCTTGAGCAGTATGTGTGTCGACTGGTGTGCCGTGTTACGTGAATGCTTTGGTTAGTTGAATAGGTTGTCGGGCAAACAAGATGCAGCCAGCACTGAAGCGAAGCTACGACTAGTGGTTTCCTCTAAGTACGAATCAGAAGAGCAATTCCTAGAGATTATACTTTTGTCAATCTACCAAGCTATTACTATCTCTGCGTCTAAGACAATTCGAACTAACCCCGTGTGCCCCAACACGCGAGCCTGGATGATATACTTGGCATGTCCTTGGAGACCGCTTCCTGGGTGCAGAGTACGAACGTCGTCCAATGCGCGGCTAGAATGGATGGAGACTTATGAGAGGTACATGTTCACGATGATGTACCCACTTAGAAGGTATTTCTAAGGTACTCGAAAGGTAATGAATCTCATTGTTAGTTGATTGGTATGTTGGTATCTCAATCCTGTTATTATACCCGCCACTCGTCGTTTAACTTCCGCACTTGATAGTCGGTGGCCCATCCCAGCTCCTTCTCGATCCCAGTGAGGAGACTGATGACATTTGCTGGTCCCGGGGTTCATGGAATGACTGACCTGCTACGAAGAGAGGCTGAATAGAGTGAATACGGACTGGATCAGGAGGGCTGGCAAGACTGATGCCACATATTTCTCGTCCGTGACGCGAAATCTCGTTTACAATGTGCCGGTATGATCGCAGGCGAGCCGACACGGTGGAGCGAATGGCCGTGGATTCCTGTGGTCGATTTACTAACAGCAGAATACAGGCCATATGGTGGCTTTGCATTGTTGCTGCGCACATTGGCACATCGTACCAAATCTTCTCCATGTAGGATTGGGCCAATCCTTCCGATAAATTGTCGTCTTCCACAAACCTTGTTCGGGCGCTTGGTGAAAACGTGGAAGGTAAAGCATTGTACCAGCACTGTAACTCCGTCTCGAGTTTCATCCACCGGCGGAGGAGCTCTTCTTGAGTAACGCCGAGAAATGGACGCTTGCATTCTGGTTTCGAGAAATCTTCTGGGTTGATGCCGTCCCCTGAAGTAATATAGTTCACGATTTTCCCAATAGCCAAAGCAACTCGTTGCTTTTTGTGTCTTCTACCACGTCAGTAGAAACATGGAGTTCGGCTGTGCAAAAAGGACTAAAAGGGAGAAGCAGATTGTTTTCATCTGTAGCAAGTCCAAAGTTTCGCCACAATTGCACGTAATCTAAATTGAGTCGGGTTTGTGTCTCACTGATGACTTGGAGTCGATTCATGTCAGCTCTAACATTCCACATAATCTACGACAGGGCGTAATGGGAGCTCACAGGCACACAGGAAATCTTGCCTTGCTAAACTCCAGAAAATTGGGCCTTGTATCGCAGAGTGTAGGATAGGGGCCGGAGACCGTTCGTCAAGGGTGGCATCAGACAGAGAACTGCACAGCGGTAGAGCCATGAGGTGCGCTGTCCATGCGTTACCAGGTGCGTCCATCAATTCGTACGTGCAAAGAATAGCGATAGCTGCAAAGGTTTCCCTATGTCGATCGCTACCGTGCGCCTGAGATTCATCAGAATCACCGAGAGCGATTGCATGCTTAAGGCCTCGGATGACTTGATGATAGAATCGTACAGCGTAGTACTCCCAATCAAAGGTCTCAGCTGCAGAGACTTCAGACGTTTGTACGTCGTTGAAAGAATCTGTCTTGCGCAACCGAAGAGTTTTATTGTCCCGGATTCGTGACAAATGCTTGGCAGCAAGAGCGCAAACCGCAGACTTCAGTAGTGAACGAGTGGTGGCTTGTATTAATACTCTGGATGAAAAGTATGCGCTCGTATCGAAAAGATCCATCCTGCGAGGTTTAGTTCCATGGGTTGCAACGAGAGCTGAGCTCTGACGGAGACTTACCATTGCCCAGGTCCTTCCCTGAAGTGCCTGAGAAGTTGAATTGCCAGTACTTTGGTATCTGTATCACAGTCATAGTCGTCAACCTGTAAACTGTCGACTCCATCCAACACAGAGATACCAGTCCTGGAGTGCTGGTCATGGACTCCAGGGGAGGGGGACAGAGTTAGGCCGTCTTCGATGTGACTAGTCATCGTGAACGGAGAAGAATGATTCCGATTTGATTCTTCAAAACTACTGACAGCCTGTTGTATTTCTTCCATGCCATGTTGCCGCTCGTCCGTTCATTCGTCCTCAGGTTCGTTGAGAGGGATTGTCAGCGCGTGTTCCAAGGTCCGAGACATGACGTCTTCAACCTGGCTGCGTTCGTAATACGGCGAGGGTTCGTCTTCAGGTGAGAATGTGTTTCCGACGTCGAACGGATTCAATATTGGCATAAAGGTAACTGGAGATGGTATCAACAACTTCTGGTTCAGAAATGCGCATGGGAGGACAGACTTACGATCAGGCGGGACATCAAGCCAAACCTGGTTTTCTTCAAAGAAGCCAGCAGATAAATCGCGTTCTTCATCTCTTTCGTGTCCTCTTCCGAGTGTAGATTGCAGCTCGAAGTTGCGGAACATTGAGGCTTCAGAGAAAACACAATTGCGAGAAGACTTGGCGCATTGCCCACAAGTAGGCTTAGCCTCGTCGCACTTCAGCTTCCGTTGTCGACATATCACGCTATTTGAGAATAAGCAATGGATCTTCGGGGTTCCACGACGAATACTGACCATCCGTGATGCGAACGCATAGTATCGAAGCTCTGTAAGAGCGGTTGTGACCAGGGTGTCTGTCCTCTCTGGGGTCTCTCAACAAGTGCACTTTGCGACAACTTGGGGGAGATTTATCGCAAGTGACATCTTGTGTGGGAGGTTGCAGTCCGTCTAACTCATTAATCGGAACATTGTCTATATAACAGAAAATAATGTTCTCAGCAAAGTAGCAGTAAGACAAATCGAATGAAGAGCAGCAAAGATTGTGCGTAGCACCATAAGAAGAGAAGGTGGATAGAAATGCGGGGCCATTAGTGGTTGCAAAGCCGCGGATGTTCCCGTGATTCAGCGCTACTTCGGAGTGCGGTGGCTTTTTCTCCTAATTATATCACTAACGGCTACGGAATTCGTTAGGTAGGGACACGGAGGGAAGCAGTGCGTCGAGCCGGGACAGACTCTTCTCTGCTGGGACCGCCATTGCAGTTGTACTATGGCAATCCTTCTGAATATATGGCGTAAACCTCGCAACAGAGTCCCTGTAGCCTTTTTTCCATTTTTCATTCCAAGTGTCTAGATGGTGATGGGTCTTAAAGCCAGGGTTTGAAAAGATGTTCGCAAGCATACTTCCGAGTTTGGGTGGAATACAAGCCCGGAGTGTTGATGAAATAGGAGTCTGAATGTTGGAAGCAAACTTCCCCGGCCTACTCCCGCATAGGCTCAAGCGAGATCCGACCCTTGCCCTCCCACCTACTTTCTAAGAGGGTCGGCAAAATTTCTGCTTTCAGCCCGCACTTCATGGTCCAATCATTTTCCAGCACGCAACACTGGTACGTCGAGTTTCCACCAGAGTCAGGAAATTTTCCCGATATCAGTCTCTCTTTGCACCCCCCATGCGTGTTTTAGCTCTAGGCGGTAACGTTCGAGCCCGAAAATGCCTCCGCTTTTTGTTATCTTGAGTCATTAGACGCCTACTTTGGTACTCAAGTGCCCCACGTCGAAATTGTCGCACTTCACGAAGGGTGACATTTCGCTGCGATTGGCGAGTTACTCGGCTTACACGCCATCTTTGATTGTTTGTTGGGTTGGGGTACTGATCTGCCATGTGGATTAAGCGGGACTACAGAAATTTACCTCGCTTAGCGTGGTGGATTCGGCTGAGTCTCTCACCCAAAAAGTCAACCAAATTCCATCACGAGGCAAACTTACCGACAATGGCGTGCAAGATTCATGTACTTAACGTCTTGATAGATGCACAAGCTGCTGCCTTGTGTTTGATATATCAAGAGGCCCATGCGATACTCAAACTTTGCCGTCAAGCGTTGAACCAATGGGTACAACATTTTGCAAGATGCCACCGCTTTACGTGAGGGCATCTGTAGTCACATCATGCGTTTCCATGTTGTTTGGGTAAGCTTTGCCATCCTGAACCCGCCCCGAGATCATAACGGCCAAAATAGATGCTGACTTCTTAGTCTTGACACCGGAAGCATTGGCCCAGTCACGGCCATGACGGCTTTTACGCGTTCCTTTGGAGAATTTTCGGCAACTGTCCACGGTGCCGTTGTGTCGACTCTCCTCATCACAGGTGCCATCAGTGCACTGTTCGCGGGCGCTCTCGCCGACCAATACGGACGGATTTCCATCATCTCAAGCGGATCTGCAATCTTCGGACTCGGTGCCGCCATCGAGTGTGGATCCGTACAACTTGCCATGTTCATTGTTGGCCGAGCCATCAAGGGCGTTGGGACTGGGCTTTTTCTCAGCACCATTTCTGTTCAAATCTGTGAAATTACCCCAGCAAGGAAGCGCGGGTTCATGGTGTCCGTGTCCCAGTTTCTCATCACCGTGGGCCTTGCTTCTGGTTACTTCATTTGCTATGGAACAGGACGTATAGCCAACTCGTCAGCCTCGTGGCGGACCCCTCTCGCAATTCAATCGATCCTCGGGTTCGGTTTTGCCATAACAAACTCGTTCGTTCCATCTTCACCTCGATGGTTGATAGCAAAAGGCAAGACCGAGCAGGCCCAAAAGATCACCTCCCAATTGGGTATCAGCCTCCAAGAACAGAGCGAGATGCAGGCGCAGCAGGGAGACGCTCCTGGATCCCTTTCAGACCTGAGCATGCGGCAAAACTTTCAAAGGACCTTCAAGGATTTTCAAAAGGCATTCGCCCCGGAATTTCGTTCCCGCACGGCTTTTGGCTGCTTCCTCATGATGATGCAACAGTTCAGCGGCATCGACGGAGTCTTGTACTACGCTCCCCTACTGTTCCGGCAGGCCGGTGTGTCCTCGGAAGAAGCAACGTTCTTAGCATCCGGCGTATCAGCGTTGCTCATCATGGCAGCGACGATACCAGCCATGATTTTTGCCGACAGCTGGAGCCGTCGCACTTCTGCAGTTGTCGGCGGCGTCGGCATCAGCTTCCTCATGCTCTTAATGGGGTCGTTGTACGCCGCTGATCAGGTTCACCCCAACACAGGAGCAGGTCGATGGGTCATCATTGTGTCCATATATTTGTTCGCAGTGGTATTCAGCTTCACTTGGACCATTAGCTTCAGGGCGTTTCTGGTGGAGAGTCTCCCCCGCGAAACGAGATCGAGCGGTGCAGCACTAGGGCAGAGTGCTAATTGGGTCGCCAACTACGTCGTGGCTTTCATTACACCGCCGTTTCTCGCCAGCTCCTCCTTCGGGCCATACTTCTTATTCGGTGGCTGTACGTTGTTTTGCACTCTCTGTTGTAGAAAATGGATGTACGAAACTAGGAACCAGAGCCTCGAAGCCATTGGGGCAGCGTTTGCCCGGCGGAAGGAAGCAGGCGATCGCCGTTGAGCCCACGGCCCAATATGAGGCTTGTACATTCCAAAAATATATGAGAAGACGTTGCTAGCCTATTAGCTGGTGGCGTATCCCAAGGACCTTCGACAAGAGTGACAGCAGTGACGGCGATGACAATTCGATGATTGTCTGGTACTTGAGGAATAGCGGGCATGCTAAGTCTCGGGATACACGCGGAGTAACTTGGAATACCATATGGGAACTTGCTCTTTCTCCGAAGAAGAACCGGAATCTAGAACGATCAAGCCAAAGAAACCGAGAATGATGCAAATTTAGGAGCTTGATTGACGCTTCCACAATCGCGGGTGTAATGTGATATCTGAAGGTTGGCTAACTGCCGCTGGTTATGACGTTGAACCGACACCATTGATCTAGATTCATTACCCATTCTCATATAGTTGACTGTAGCAACAGAACCAGCAGGAACACAGTTTTGGTATCTGTAAAACTGTTGCTCTGAGTCTCCGATCAGGCTCGCACCCATCCCAAGAGAATGCTAGTTTTACCTTTCCGCCTTTCACTTCGCGCATCGCAACGTGCGTTCTCCAATTCCTCAATCACCAGTACCGCCCACCGGGCACACACACTACAGACGACGTCCGTATTATTGGTCTCGGCTCACTGGATTTCGATACCTCAACTTCTGCATAGTGGTGAGATGAATGAGCAGAGTCACCGAGCACTTAGCCGGCCAAAGTACCGCAGGAACGACTTACTCGTTTCCAAACCATTCATCTGCGGCCTCTGTCCTCAACCCGCTCTCGGCTATCCGTTCTTAATCAGGAACAATACGAAAGCGTCAACTGATGTCTCCTCTTGGCTGTAATGTACTACTTGATTGGTCAGGTAGAGTATTATCGGCAGCCTGACAGTCCCCAACTCAGCAAGTCGCCCCGCACTTTGGGTATCAGGCGTTGCGGCTCATGCAACCCTGGCTGGCATTGCCGATTCGCTCCCCGCATGTTGTTGATTTGAGCCTATGTGAGCTAAATGAAGCGATATTTCTCGGCCAATTGGGTAAAGAACGGCAACCACGGAACATGTGGCCAACTTTTTGGATATAGGCCGAGCCACGATATCGGGGGATTGAGTAAGTTTTCAAGCGCACAAGACCCGGTTTGCTCACGCTACCAGCAGCTGTGCACTGCAAATCTATGCCTATTACGCCGAAAAAGAAGATGTCGGGGAAATATAAAGTTGATGGTGCTTCTTCACACATGGAATCTAAGTCACGGTTTGACCCTCACCTTGCACCCACGCAATCGTCTTCCTCTTCGACCCTCAAGTAAGTTGCCGGCAGAGTCTCAACGCGAATATGCCTTCTTTCAGAGGCACCGCCCTCTACTTCCTGGCCGCGGCCTCGCAACTTGTCGTCGCGTGGCCGACTCAGCACCCCGAACACGTCCAAATCCTTACCAGGGCAGAGCAACTCGCCACGGAATACGACTACGTGATTGTCGGCGGCGGCACTTCCGGCCTGACCGTGGGGGACCGTCTTACCGAAGATGGCAAATGTGAGTTCTCACCCCGATTTCGTTTTTGGCACTGCAGCCTGACAGAGAGAAGACACCGTGCTCGTGGTGGAGCATGGTTACTACGACAGCCAGACCGGCATGAACCCCCGACGCATGTACAACATCACGTCCAAGCCATGCCCCAACCTCAACGGCCGTAGCTTCTCGGTGGGCATCGGATGCGTCGTCGGCGGAAGCTCCAACGTCAATGGCCAGGTCTTCCTGAGAGGAACCAAGGACGAGTATAACGCCTGGAAAGATCTAGGTGGGCCTGGTTCTACTTGGGACTGGGACAACCTGCTGCCGTACTTCAAGAAGGTGAGCGACTCGGCCCTCGTCGTGGAGGACGACTGAAGACTAATGATTCTCAGGGCATCACTCTTGCGCCACCCGATGCAGCCCAGGCGCGAGAATACAACATCACCTACGACATGAAGTACTGGGGCACCGCCTCCAAGATCTACGCCGCCTTCGGCAAAGGCCCTCTGCAGTCCAGCCTCAGTAAGTCCATGTCCCGCACACGCCCTCTCTTCACATAGTGACCAAGGCCGCCAGAGATTCTCTACAACGCCATGGCCAAAATGCCTGGCATGACCATCCCCGTCGACAGCGGCGCCGGCGAGGCCGGCCTGTACTGGTACCCAATGTCTCAAGACCCCGTCCAGTTCCAGCGCTCCTACGCCCGCACCGGCCACTGGGACGGTCTCAACCGCGCAAACTACGAAATGATCGTCGGCGCAAAGGTCAACCGCGTCCTCTTCGACGGCGACACCGCGACGGGCGTGCAGTTCGTCTCGCGCAACAACACCGGCGCCGCGCCCGTCCAGATCAGGGCCCGCCGTGAGGTCATCCTCGCCGCGGGTTCCGTCCACACGCCTCAGGTCCTCATGCTCAGCGGCATCGGGCCCCGCGCCCATCTCGAGCAGGCCCGCATTCCGGTCAAGGTCGACCTTCCCGGCGTGGGCTCCAACTTCCAGGATCACAGCTACATCCCCAGCATCTCGTACCAGTGGGGGAGACAACCGCCCAACTCCGGTGGTGGTGGCTGGGGCGGTGGTGGCCCGCCAGCTCTCGCGTCCATGATCGGCTTGCCCGTCGTCAGCCCCGACAGGTTCGAGGCCCTTGCCAGGGCATTCGAGGCCCAGGACCCCAGGTCTCATCTGCCATCGGGCTACACAGCCGAGCAGATCGAGGGGTACAAACAGCAGCAGAAGGTCTGGGGTCGTCTGATGCGCTCCAAGAACGTTGTTTTCTCTGAGATGATGATGTACGGCCCCGGCGGCTCCGTGCAAAACCTACACTGTATGTCCCGTGGCAATATCCTCCTCAACACCGCTCAACCCGAGGCTGAGATGCTTGTGGACTACCGCGCCGCGTCAAACACTATTGACCTCGACGTCATGGCCGAGGTCATCAAGTTCATGCGACGGTACATGACCACCGGTGACCTCGCGCAGTACCAGGCTCGCGAGACGTCGCCCGGTACCGGTGTCTCAACTGACGCTCAACTGGTCAACTGGGCCAAAGGACAGATCATCCCTTCCGTGTACCACCCCGTCGGCACGGCTGCCAAGATGCCTCGCGAGTGGGGCGGCGTGCTCGATGAGAACCTCCTTGTCTACGGTGTCAAGAAGCTGAGAGTTGTTGATGCTTCGATGATGCCCACAACTGTGGGCGCGACTACCTCCATGACGGTCTATGCTGTCGCCGAAAAGGTGAGGGCCTCTCATTCTGGCAGTATAGAAGGCTTCGCTAATTGTGTTAATAGGCCGCCGATATGATCAAGGCTCAGACTCAGTAAGCTCATTGGGGTCCTCTGTGATATTCTGTCTTCGTGCGGAAGGCTGGTACATGGAAATATTAGCAACACGGCGCATTGAGGCAGCTATCGGGCGCCTATTGGGTGAACTATTTCATTCATTAATGCAAACACACCTACGTACCCATACGAGCCAGGTTTTTTATTACCTCTTTCGTCCGTCTTTGATCTTGGCGGACCTGGAGTATTCCTGAACCCTGGTTTACACGCATCTGCCCCTTCACTCACCATGTGCATGATGATGCTATATAATACGTCTACTAAATGCTACAGAGCATTAAGATTCGTGTGCTAGACTACTAGCGATGATAGGTTGACTCCAAGGAGTAGTGAGTAGTATTTATGCGCCATGTAGTGAGGTTTATGGTACGGGATGCAGCATATCGTACATGATCCTTCGCTAAAGCTCATCAAAAGTAGCTTTTGATGCACCTGTCAATATTCTGAACAAACTCGAGACTTCAGATGACATACCTTCTTTACGAAGGCCTTGGCCCTGGGCCTCCTCCCACTCCTTCATCCAGGCAGTGACAAACTCGACCTCCTGAGCCTGGACATTCTTGATCGAGGCTGGCGGGAAATCCGGTGTGATATCCTCATGTTTCACGCCGTTTTCATCCCAATGGTGGACGCCGAGCTCAATGAGAAGGAAGGGCTCGCTGGTCGTCGACTTGCGGTCCAACCCGATCTTGTGAGGCGTAGCGGCTCTCCATGGATCAGCTTCGCCGTCAACAATAGCAAGGCGCGGGTAACTGAAGTTGAAGCCGCCATGCTTGTTGATTGCCTCCACGTTAGGCGGCGTAGTGATATTGAAAGCTTCACGGCAATAAATCGAGCTGTACTCTACGTCGATGACGCGGGAAACAAGCGGCAGCTGGTTCTCAGGCACGCCGGATCCGGTCTGGAAGTAGCCCCATCTGCGAATCCCGAGTTAGCCCCTTACATGACAAAAGTCGCACAAGAAAATGTTTGGCGTTCGGTGAGACTTACTCTGTGCATACTTGGTAAATCCAGCTGCGGGCAGAGCCTGGTAAAGAGAGGTGTTGTGGTGGTTTTTATTGTTACGGCTTGAGAAGCACTTCGCCAGATCTCCATCTCTGCAGCCCTTCTTGACGTAATCTCTCACATAGCCGACATAGTTGAGCAGACGATTCGTCAGGTTCGTGTCGGAGCCACTGACGGAAAGCAGCCTCTCGACGGTCGGTTTGAGGTGGCGAGTGCTGCCAAACAGTACGCTGTCCGAGCTGATGGCGGCGCAATAAGTTCCGAAACCAGTAGAATCCAGTGCAGGATCCCAGTTCGTCGACTGCAGGCCGGAGATTCCATAAGAGATGGTGCTGGCAAAGTCGTCGTCTTGAAGAGGACCAAGCCCGAAGAGCTCCTTAAGCTGGCCCACATGGCCAGCCTCGGCATGTTTGGACTTGCCGAGTAAGATGTTGTCAACAACCTGGGTGAGCTTCTGGGTCGTCTCAGCACATTCGCCAGGCGCAAATAGTCTGGCTCCTTCGTAGTATTCCCAGTAGTCGATGATGGCAGCCGTGACACCAGAGGAAGAGATGCCACCCCAGAAAACATCCGGATACAGCTTTCTCAGAAAGGCGGCAAAGGCACCGGCGTAAGAGCCTCCGTAGGCGAGGTAGGGGGTCCCCGGCGCGGTAAGGTTCAGGTCCTCGTGTCCAGGGAAGCTGATGTGCTTGGCGAAGTAGGCGGTGTCGGCGAGAGCCTGATCAGTGCTTAAGAAGCGAAGGTTCTCGGTGCTGAGATCGGGTACGGGGAAGCTCTTGCCATAGTACCGATGCTCCAAGACAACCCCGACGCCACCAGTTGCCCTGGCAAGGATGGAGAGGATACCATGGTCCAAAAAGGGCAGACGCTCTTTAGCATCTGTCTCTCCAGCGGCCAAGATGATGACGGGGCCTCCCTCGCGGTAGTGCTTCGCGTCGAACCAGTAGCGAAGGTTGAAGTACTCGTCAGAGTGCGGTTCGTACCGCGAGTCGTTGTGAAAATGGTCGATGGGGACTGAGATGTTATATTCGGGGTACTCCGCGAAGGCCGAGACGGACTCGACCCGGGAATGGAACGCCGATTGAAGCGTGTTCCATGCCTCGTGGTTCGCGACATGCTGCGGCGGCCCGAGTCCAGTTACGGCCCGCGCCGCACTCAGTAGAAAGCAAGCTCCAACCTTCCAATTCATCATGTTGCCGACGTGTGACGCGGAAGCCAATAATGTCCGTCCCGTAGTTGGAGGAGTTTGGTTGGTGTGTCTTGGGAAGTCCGTTGCTGTGACTAAAATGATGGATCTGTTGATTGGTGCGGGGTAAAGCACCGGGATACGTACCTTCCTAATCAGGTAGCATATTACGTCATCAGATTGCAGCGGGCGAGTTGGAGCCTGCATGGCCGCAGGGGCATCGACTGTGGCCGAGGCCGCATATGTCTGGCTTCTTCGCCAAGAGCTGACAAGACGGATCCTGTGGCGGGCCCGCTTGCAGGTGTAAGAGAAATCGTAGGCCTCTCCGCCGTCGGAGGGGCGTTATTGACGGCGTCAGGCTGGCTTCCGACGAGACTGGGCCGGGGCGGCTGCGTCTCGTTGTTGCGGCGACGTTTAGCCCTTTGGGGAGGGTAGGAGTTGGCTCTGGAGGTAGCCCAGAGCTCTGGTCAGGGCCGGCTGGCGAGGCCGATACCGGTCCGGTGCCCGGCGGCGGCTGTGAGGCCATCGCGGAAGGGCTCCAGAGACAGGAGGTGGTGAAGGGCTTTAGCTGCTAAGGATTAAGTGGAGAGTCATCTATTTCACTAACAGAAAATACCAAGAAAAGTTGGGCAAGAGGTAAGTTAGAGTAGCCCGTTTAGGTAATGAATCACAAATACTGCCTACAACCAACATCCCAAGTCCCGTTTTTAGCCATCGCGTTGCTCTCACCGCCCGTATGACCACCTTTTAATGAATATCAACTATAAATTAGAAAGAAAAAAACTACATCTTCTGTAGGCTTACAGTAATTCTGAGTTATATCCTGGTACATCTTCGAACAACTTTTAGGATACGAACCAGAGACAAAATCCTATTGTGGCGTTTATTTGAAGTGCAGGGGGTATGCGTGGCAACTATAAGCATATAGCCCTCCCTAGTGTGGGAGCTTTGGTCCCTCTGCCGGCACTTGGTAACTAGGTTACCACCAGCAATGATTTTACTGATACCAGTCAAGTTCCATTTCTACAGGGGACTTCTGGTTATTCTGTTCTTGTAGGCTGATATTACTGATCCCAGAACACTCTGTAACATAGGCGAGTTGCCTGAGATTCAGAGGAACCTTGTGAGCCGACTTGTTCTGCGCGCATAACCGCACAGTCTGTTGTTGGCCCAATAATCCGCACTCCTCAAGCCTTTTGTACAAGATTGCGCAAGCCTGTTGTCACGAGCAGGTTAGGACAACCAACTTCGCCACAAACCAAAAGCTTCGGTTATGATGCACCTGCATCATTATCTCCTGTTCTGCTTAATATAGTCATACACCGGTTAGACGCGCATCCAATGCGACCAAGTCGTAACACCTGTGGGTCATAGGTGCCCAGATCTCAAGTGCCAAAATAATGTGCTGTCTGACCTCTCTCTGTAGTTTTAATAGGATCGTCAAAAATGCCTCCAAGAAACTAGCGTCAGAAGGCCTACTAGGATCTTCTGTATATTATTACTGTGTAATTAAGACTACAAGCAGCAAGAATCTAGTTTGTATTTAAGAAACACTAGGCTTTGCTTTCTAGTAAGTATTTTTATAATGATATTCTTCTGTAGTATACTTTGCCTTGAAGTGTAATTGTACCCCTGATACTAGATATTGTTTTTTAGCAGTAAGGCTTCTAATATAATGTTAATGTAGAAGCCTTTGATGTATGCAACGTTGGTTAGTGTCAAGTCGTGTGCGTTGGTTCTGTCTGTGCCATCCAGGATACCCTGTATGGTTTGTATACTTCGGCCGAGTACTGGGAGGGACGTTGTACCTGCTTCTACGTAACCTATAATAGTAGATGGCTTGTAGGATGAGAGATCTAATAAGCCTTGGTTGTTTACTAAATACATGGCTCTACAGTTGTCTATAACAGTGCTTGAGAAGAGCAAATACTAGGATCCCAGCGTAGTACTGTACATCCCTGGGATTCCTGGCTCTCCTGTGTTACGGTCAGATATCCGACAGTAGTGTTTTCTGCTAACAGGTAGCTAAGGTCAATACTCTTAAACAGTACGGTAGGTCTGCTGGCTTGCTAGCGTAGTCACTAGTAATCTTGTTAGCTAGAGTAGATAGTAATCAGTCATTTACTTAACAAGGTAGGCTTTACTATTATTAGGTATGTAAAAGGAGATATTACAAGTTAATTACTAAAGAGCTATAGGAGTCTATTCTAGTCCTTAGGAAATTCATTCCTTATATCCATGTATAGTTTTCCTAAATCAGTTATATTCCTTCATAATCCTTAGTATTAGATCAGTTAGAATAGTTACTAATCCTTAGTACTAGATTAGTTAGATCACTAATAGTCTTAACTAATCTATTACATAACTTTTCATAGTTCTTCTGTTCCGTAATTCAGCTCGTGCCGCCTTCTTGCATGTATGCATGTCTTGTCCCTTTAGTGGTTTTAGCTAGGGTTCATCTTCAGGCTGCACTAGTCACCAACCATTCTTAAGTTGTAACATCAGGTCTCCCCTCCAAGGTCTAAGTCCCACAGACCCTATAAGTAGGTAGTCCTTCCCAGGTTAGAGAAATATCAATCGTGCTTCCTTAATGATACTAACACTATGTCCAGTCGCATAAGTAAACAAAAAGCAGATTCCAAGATTTCCCAGAAAACCTGTAAGCATCGTTCTTTAGCCAAAGCAGTTAAGCACCACAGAGTTAACATCATGCCTTATACTCATTATTTCAAGTCCAACAAGGTCTGTAAAATAGCCAAAGAGTTGTCACATTATAGTAAGTATATTTATACCAGTCGCACCTAGTACAATAGAAATAATGTTATAAATACCTATAAGTTCCTTTTATTTTTTTTATTATATCTAGTATTTTAACTATCTATAGTAAATTATTATCTATTAAAATAGTATAAAATAGAGAAAAAGGAGTAAGAAGTAAAGAAGTAAATAGAAATTCTATAACTACAATTAGTAACTACTCTTAATTATCTTTCTTATTTATATAAGTA
>JAIMZG010000112.1:0-23527 GCA_020466075.1 Colletotrichum coccodes | reverse complement strand
GGTGGATTAGTTGGCCTTCACGATGGGAGGCAATTCAGTGCCAAAGATGCTGTCCCAGAACCGGCTGGTGACGCCGAAACCGAGCTCGTAGTCGAGGAAGTGGTGCTGGAGATGGTACTTTTTGAGCTCCTTGTACCAGAGAGGCAGGTTCTGGTGGTGGAGGAAGTAATGGGTCAGGTCGTAGCAGATGTAGCCGAAAATACCTCCGCAGAAGACAGCCGTAGCGGCGTGCCAGCTGTAAGAGAACACCCAGTGCGCGAGCTTATAGAATGGCGTAGCGAGGACGACGAACAACGTCGGAGGCATGACTAGGCGGTATTTATCCATGGGGAGGTAGTGGTGGATGCCGTGAAGAAGAAAGTGCGCGGTGATGCCGACTCGGTTGTCAGGGAGCCACCTGGTGATTCTGTTAGCTTTGTGACTCGTCTCATATCAAGCGCAACAACATACTTATCGAGATGGAACAGAAAGCGGTGCAAAATGTACTCGATCAGAGTCCAAAGAAAAAGCCCAAGGCCCCAGTAAAGAAACTCTTGCGTGGTGCTTTCCATGCCCTCTCTGGCCAGGTAGAGGCCATATGCCACAGGAGGGAGCCACGCAACCGGAACAACCCACCAGGGAGTCTTGGACAGAGGCTCCAGGAAGTTGCCGAACAGAGGCGCAGATTCACCACCCTTGTAGTGTCGAGGCCGGTGGACTTGGTCGAGGTAGAATTCCTTGCTGAAGCCACCGAACCAGATCTGGGGGAAGAGAGGACGGCTCAAGTCTAGAAACTTGTGCTTCTTGTAGTCGGTAGTGTAATCCGTCTCTTTGCTCAAATCCTCCTCGCTAGCCATGCCGGTTCGGGGGTGAACCCATCGCTCGCCGTCCCAGAGCTCGCCGTGCTCGTTCATCTTTACTCCGCCGTTCTCAACCTTCACCGCGCCGTTACCGTTGCCGTTGCCGCTCGCGTGCCCATTCTCTTTGCCATTCGCCGTGCCATTGGACTTGCGAACCGGTCCGTTGACCACCTTCTGGTTGATGACGAAGCCAACCAAAGAGTCGTCGAGAACCTCGTACGCTGCCTCGGAGTGGGGGTGGGAGGTAGGATCGCGCAGGATCGCCTCAACGTCCTTGCCGGCATACTCGAAGACAAGGTCAGCGCCACCAGGGTGGTCTTGGGCGAAGTCGGTCACGTCGTAGACGTTGGTGCCGATGGTGACATAACAGGACTTCTTGTTATTGTGGGCCTCGACCTCGGCGCGAGTGAAGGTAGGGAGTGTTCGCGACGGCATGTTGTTGAGGGATTGGCAGCTTGTCTACAACCGCAGATAGTCGAAGTGGGAAGGAGCCTGACGGGCTGTTTCGGTATGCAGTGTCGCTTTCAAAGTGTGGCGACCAAGTCCCAAGTAGACAGGACAGGAGTTTGAGGACAACAAAGAGAGTGAACGAGTAGAAGCGCAGCAGTATTTGCAGTCACAGTCGCAGCCGCAGGCCCTGTCGAAAGAGATTGAGGAGAGGATGGCGGGAGAAGGTGGCACGGAGGAAGGAGTATTAAGATAAGGTAAGGCAAGCAAAAAGCAGGCGATCTATCAGTGAGGTGAGGGAAAAGGAGCCAAAAGCCGGGAGGGCCGGGAGGGAAGGTTGACAAGCGACCGGGGCGATGTGACGGAGGCTCGGTGGAACAGTGGAGGGTGGTGAGAGAGACGGAGACGGATCGAGGAATTAATTTAGGGGGTGTTTGATTTGGGGATCGGGGGGAGGGGAGGAGGAGGAAGCCAAGGGGAAGCTCTCGACTACCATAGGACGTATCCGTACGCGACTAGTTTAATCTCTCTAGGACGAAAAAAATTACAGCGCGGTGGCGTTACTTTGGTACAGAACGGGACCTGGCGGAAGCTTGGACAGCCGATTTATGGTCCCACCAGTTGACCACCCTCACCCGTTTTTCCCAGGGTTTACACTGTGTGGTGTTTTTTTCTTCTACTTTTTTTTTGGACGGAAGAATAGCACAAACCCCGAGATTGCACCTGCCTCAGCTCAGCAACCAGTCGAACACGTCCCATAACGGGCAATGAGTGACGGGAAGGGTGCGCAACGGGAGTCAGGGAGGGAGGTGTGGGAACTTCTTGACACCCAGACCTTGTGTCGGGACGGTCTGGGACGGAAGGCTGGCTGGGAACGGGGACTTAGGACAGAGACGGACGGCGAATATTAGTCACTGAGGTAGGCATCAACAAAAGTAAAGTCGAGTCGACAGTTAACTAGACCGAGAGTCAGAGACAGGAAAGTCCGAAAACGGTAATGAGCATTGGGCAGAATCTGGCAAAACCAGAGGGCGAAATTGAAAAGTTGCATGGCAGTCTGAGACGGGAGGGAGATGAGAGACGGTGATGGCGACGCTACACAGACACCCACCGCCCATGGAATTAGTCCGCAGCAATCACCGAGCCAAACACCCCAGGGCAACCAGAACGTCAGGCGAATCCAAACAATGCAATCAGCTGTCGGCCCAGCTGGATCGTCCCGGCTGCCAGGTCTAAACAGAGGTGCTCGCCCCTTTTGCCCTGGCGGTGTGAGGGTTAAATTCTTACTGGCCGCCATTCCATCCGTCTCAGCAAGCACACCCACATGGAATGATCGGTGAGAAGTGACTGTGGTCTAAGCTGGGTTGGGGTCGACGTGTCCAGACTTTGTTACTCAAGCTCGACTTGGCTTGTTGCGGTTTGGAAACAAGGTGTAGGTCTTGGAACACTTTAGATAAGATCGGGAATGGACTCTTATCCTCCCACAGTCTTAGCACTTCCGGCAAATGGGCCGTGAACTCCCATTGACCCAAGACCAACTTGGTGGCAAGTGACGCCTGTTGGCAGCAGCGGCGGTCTGTGAGTGACATTGAGCATTGTTGGGGTTGAGAGTCTGAGATGGAGTTAATGGAAGTAGGTCCAAGTTCGGGGGTCGTTGCACTGAGCCTCGCATGTTGTCGCATGAGCCGTACTAAAAGTGCTTGCAAGTACGTATTTGATAAGTCAATTACACGTGCATCTGTCTCGACACCACGATGCGACGATGCCAGCTGGAAATGCCGGCAGAACATCGTGGCTTTGCATGCTGTGGCTGACGAGCCACGCGTTGGTTTCGTCCTCTTGTTTGCTTAATCAAGGCCTCTAAGCAAGACAGCTTCTTTGGCTCCCGGGTCCTACCCAGCCAACCACCCAGTACATTACAGTATCAATCCCCCACACTCATCTGTCCAGCTGTCAACCCTAAAGTTAAGTCGCGCCCAAGATTGAAATCGAATAATAACAATGGACGAGCACAACCAACGTGGCGGCCAGACCAACCTTACGGTACGAAAAGGCATGATTTTCTCGTCGGGTTGACGATGGTGCTGGGGACAAGCCTGAAGACTGCCAGGGACGCATGGCATTTCGGCCAGGTACCGTGTACTTGATCAAATCACTTTGGCCAATGGCGGGGCTCTGTTTCTTTGGGCCTGCCCTACCAGCCAGACCCCACCCTGTCCAATGTCGCGCTTAACGAGCGAAGCCTCCGGCGCTTTCAGATGGAGGGGCATTTTGGGCGTTCAGCGTTTGGGGGTGCTTGTGAAGGGGGGCGCATGCGCGTCGCGGTTTTGCTGAGCTCAGCGCACAGAAGAGGCGGGGCAGGGTGCCAGGTGCCATTTAAGGTATTCCAAGGCTCCCGCGCATCTGATATCGCTCGCGCAAAGTAATCACTGCCTCCGTTGCTTTCAAATGGTGGCTTACCTAGGTGAGATAGCTTGAGAAACTCTACGCTTGCAGCCCCCATGAACCAAAGAGACCAGCTCTTCTGCCTTGCTCTCTCCAACCTTGCTTTAAGTCAATCAACTGGGGGCGGGCAAATTCCGGCAATGGCGCTGATACATCTCGCTTCACTGGGCTGGTCTGCCCTGTCTGGCAAGGTAGGTAGTCCTGGCAAGACGCGCGCTGCACATGTGCGCAGCCCGTCGTAGTGCAAACGCAGCGCAGATCAGAACGGCACACATGTGACGCAAGCCACAAGCAAGCTGGCGGGCCTCTGAGTTTTCTCTCAGAAGCAATCAGTTCCCCGTCATCCTAGGGCACAGGAACCAGAGGTGTCGTCAGCAGTGATCCCACCGTGTGGCGGGGCAGCCACTTGGTATCTCACGATAGTATCCTTGCACCGCATGCACCGTATGCATTATCTAAGGCTACTCCCCTCAGCCCCAGGTTTGCGACCCAAGCCTTCAAAGTCTTTGCGCGGCATGTCTTTGCCGTCCAAGTACCACCTACGTAAGGTGAATGGCGCCCAGGCATGAAGTACGACACTAAGTAATTCGTAAAGTTGCCGAAGCTTCTAATTGATTCATTCAGCTTGTCCATTCCTAGTTCTGACTCTCTCTTCACTCACTTGACCCCGATTATCTTCGGCTCTACCTGCCTTGCCCTACCTTATCGTGCGTGCCTCGCATCACCTTAGGTAACTGCTTCGAGCTTACCTCTCTCGCCGAATTTGAACCTTCACACTCACCTCATCACCTCTCCCACCTTTACCCCTCCAAGGCCGATTGTCTATCTCGTGGACCCAACCATTTTGCGCAATCCCTCCATTCTTCCCGAACATCCGACGCAACAGCGCGGCTAAACTTCACATACAGTCTTTACTGATTTCTGGACTTGAATCCGAGCCTCCCGCGACCCTGAACCATGGCGTCATCCGGTCTCGGGAGAGGTTCTATCCTCCTCGCCTTCTGCTTGCTTCTGGTGCTTCTACCAGGTCGCGCCGCCGCCTTTGGCGCTGGTAACATCCCCTCCATTGCCCAGGTAATTGACATCGAGAGAACCCCTCAATACCATACTGTTTCGCATGCTAACACATTGCGATCGCCAGGTCGAGGGTCATAACTGGCGTCATGGAGGTGCGCGATCCGCTGTCACTCGGCTTACGCCTACGGCTTACTGACACGTTTGCGCATAGATATCGAGGATATGCTCAAGACCATCGCCTTCTTGCATGGCAAGAAGTGGACCTCCATGTTGGTGTCTCGGGTCTACTTTGGTAACTGGCTTCGCGACTACTCCCAGGCCGTTGATGTGGGCAGCTTGAAGGGAGTGAACGCTCCTACCATTAGAATACTGGTTCGTATCTCTTCCAGCGGCAGAAGCTGATGCGGCTGCGCTTCTTCTGACTCTTCTCGACAGGTTTGGGTCCTTTCCTTCATGGCCTTCGGTTATGCGACAGAAGAGTTCGAGGTCACCGAAGAGCGCCTGGGCGTCTACCGCCCTGAAGAGCACATCGACAACCCTCTGGCTACGCCGATGGCATGGATGCGCGCAAGTTCGACCCTCGCCTTCGTGGTCCCGTCGACCCTGTTGAGACCCAGATCGATCCCCGCACCGGCATGAAGAATTACATCGCCAACGAATCCGGCGGCTGGGCGACCAGCGCTGGCTACTTGCGTTTCAGTTTCGCTCGTAGCATCCACTTCGGCCGGGTCTATACGAGCGGTTCCCGTGGTTCTGGGAAGGAAGCCGACCTTTGCGAGGCATTGCGCTGCCTCGGACAGGCTCTTCACTGCATGGAGGACTTCAGCGCGCACAGCAACTACTGTGAGCTTGCTCTTCGAGAGCTGGGCTACCACGAGGTCTACCCTCACTGCGGTTCTGCCACCGAGATCAACCTCAATGGCCGTCGAGTCTTCCCTCTCGTCACCGGAACCTTTGGTGCTGTAGATTTCCTACACTCCGTTCTCGGTGAAGCCACGGACCACTTCACCCAGTCCGAGGTAGACGAAATGAACGTCGCCCTCAAGAACGCTGAGGGCGTGACCGCGAACATCACTGGTGGCAGTACTGGATCCCGTGGCTTTCTGGGGCTCGGCTCCTCGAAGCCGAACGACTTCATCTCTCTTGTCAGCCAGCTCCCGGGCATCGGTGGCGACTTGGCCGGCCAGGCTCGTGATTTGCAGGCCAGATCATCTGCTCAGGAGCACCAAAACACGCGCTCAGGTGGCGACCTCAGTCGCGATAGCGCAAACCAGGTACCTGGCATGAGCACCAACTTTGACCCTGTCGAGACTGCCCGGAAGATCTACCCGATCTTGCAGTTCAGAGACAAGATCGTCAAGTCTATCAGCAACCTAATCTCAAAGATTCCTGGCTTGGAGAAGCTGCTGGACCACATCAGCGAGACACTGACCGCGTTCATTCTGGGGCTGTTGGCGCCGTTTGTCAGGCCCATCATAACTCAAGTCTCTAAGGTTCTCAAGGATGGATCCTCAACCGTCATTACCGCCAGCTCCAACTCTCAGCTAGAGCCCTGGAAGAACCCCAGCTGTGATGACCCTACCCACTCTATGCTATCCAAGGATCACTTCACCAACATTCTAAACTCGTGCGCGGGCCGAGTTGCTGCAACGATTCTGCAATACGTCGTCCCGTAAGCTGACAGATTGTGAACAAGCTCCTTGAGACATAGCTGACATGGACACAGACGCATTCTTTACGCTTGGGAGAACCCAGGAGTGCCCGTTGACGAGGTTGTCAATGATGTCCTCCGAGCATTCCACCACCCGGCAGCACGCGATGAGAGAGTCCAGATCCAGAGGGACATGTTCGAGACTGTTCGGAAGTGGGTAAACGAGAGCTCTCACAAGCACGAGCTGTCCCACCTACTCTCATCTGAGTCGGTCAAGACTGGCAAGAACCACATTCTCACTGGAGGCGACGGCACGAAGAGCGTCGGTGGTCCCGGACACACCCACTCTCACGGAGCCTTCGACAGCTTCGGCGAACTGGGGCATGGTAAGGTGCAGGGTTCGCTTTGGAACCAGATCCGTACGCGAGATTTAAGCTCCATGGAGGGCGATGACACGAAGCCTCTGTCGAGTTCTCCACTTCCTCCGTCGCGACCGGACTTCGGTTATCACGAGAGCCAGGGAGGAAGCAGCCACCACTACTCGGCCTCCCAATCCCAGGGCCACGCCTCTAGCTACTACAGCCAGCCCGAACCGCAAGGCTACGGTCACCAGCCGCCTCCTCCTCCCCCAGGGCAGTGGGGCCCCCCGCAACCTCCGCAAGGATACGGCGGCCCTGGCTATGGTGGTCCTGGATACGGTGGACCGCCGCAACCCCAGTACCCTCCTCAACACCAGCAACCGCCCCCTCATCATCAGCAGGGTGGATGGGGCCAATACCCAGGCCAGCACCGATATTAGACACGTGCGGCCTCTAAGTATTTACATTGGTATCAGTTGACGATTTCGATGAGGGTTACGGACTGGAGTCCTTGGGAACATGGAAACGGGTTGGGTCGGTATGGGAGGTTATATGAAACCTTTTAGCCTCATCAGACTGGAGCGGATTCCCCGGGCGAGTGCAAAGAAGCACGCAAAGTATGAACTGCATGATTATATCTCATTTTGTGATTTCCCTTCGCATGATACCTGTTTTTGTTGTTGATGTTGCGAAGGCGATTCTTCTCGCCAGTGCCTGTATAAATCAACGATTCCCCCACGTTTAAAAGCCCCCAACTCCTGAAGAGATAATAGTAATGGGACCAATGCCCCCGGATCTAAGAATAGGTGGGCCTCGCCGCGGGATTATTGCTTGCTTCGCCGGGGATCCAACGCCTCCGCCCTTCTCTTGTCGCGGATCTCCTTGGTCCCGAGACTGCCGACGCCGCCCTCCGACCTGCGCTCCCAGCCGCCGAGTCTGACAACCAGGCACGTGGCGTTGTCGCCGTCGTAGGAGACCTCGGTGGCGTAGTTGACCACGGCCTTGGCGCCCTCCTCGGGCGTCCTGGCCTCTTTGATCACGTCTACGATTTCCTGGTCGCTGAGCGTGCCCGAAATGCCGTCGCTCATAAGGACGAGGAACGAGTACTCCGCCGGGCCAATCTCGACGCGGGTGATTTCCGGCTCGGCTGACACGCCGATGCGCTTGCTGCGCATGTCACCGAACGCGCGACTGTTGGCGAGTCCTGCGATCCGGTCCTCGCCAAAGCTGTCTGCCGAAACCATGGATCCAGCCGGCGCATACCGACGAAGACGGCGGCTTTCGGTAGGTGTGGTTGGGTGATGATCTGACGTCAGGGGCTGCGCAAGGCCAGTGGTTGTTTGGCAGAGAAGAATGCGCGTGTCGCCAACATGCGCGACTATCAAGGTGGACTGCGCGTTGGGATGCCAAAAGGGAGCTGGCGTGGGCGTCGAGATGAGAGCTACCGATGCCGTCGATCCGCCTTTAAAGCGCGATAGACCCCCAATACCGTGACCGGATGGCGGTTTATGAGGTACCCCGAGGATTTCGTCGTTGTTTACAGGGCGGTCGCTCGCTTGCGGGTCGTCAGGGTCTGGCTTACGAGCCTGGGCAGAAATGAAGTCCAGGTCTGCTCGTAGGAAGGCGTACATGAGAACCGATTCCACTGTAACCGGAGGCTCCTCATTGTCGTTCTCCTTCTTGCCTTCCGAGAGCTTGAAATACTCCGGATTGAAACGCCGAAAGTATCCTCCAACTGTCTGCCGGTACTCTTCCACCAGGTCTTGTTCTAGCTTGACGGCCTTTGGGATGTCGTCCACTTTGGCTGACACTGGATCGACTCCTTTCAGAGGCTCCATTCTCTCAGGGTTCTTCAAGACGCCATGCTTATCTTGTTTAGGGACTCGGATGTCATCCTTGACCTCCTCTTCAGTTTTCATGAAGAGTTCTTCGGATCTTTCAGGGTCTTCGTCCCTGCGACCTGTCTCTGGTCTGCTTGACCTCAGGCTGCTCTGGAGTCCAAAGTCTGCAGAGGCTTGCTCGATGTACCCGTGTAGCTCATCCCGTAAGAACTCGGCACATTGAGATCCGCCATGACCGTCAAAAATGCCAAAATAGAAAACTTGAGGGTCGCCGAGTGCGCTGTCAGCGGACGTGGCCTCGTTGGGCTTCTGAATCGGCCTTCTCTGGAGGCTGATGGGGGCCCGCTTGGCGAACGCTGGAACGCTAATGGTGCCAGCCTGGTTTGTATCCTCGTTATACGAGCGTTGACCCCTCGAAGAAGCAACTCCGAAATGATGCTTGGCCCTCTTGAGTGGAATTCGGACCACTGTGAGATCCCGACTAGGCATGTTCAGAGCAGCAGCGGCTGGCGAGGATCCCGGTGTCTGAGTGTGTGGAGTCGAGGCATGGCGGGGCAGCTTGTGTCCAGGCCCAGCTGACATCCGCGAATCTGGGTGTAACGAGGACGATGGGAGGTGGGTGACAAAGTAGTTGTGGAAGAACCGGCGGTTCCCGAGGCTCGGAACATCAGTGTCTCCAAGTAAGCATCGTCGCTGGCTCTTGGGAAACCTTGGAGGCCGGATCGCAGGCCATCGGAGGATAAGACTATGCGAGGTGTGGTTTCGCCGCAACGCTATTATCGGGACCATGGAAGAGGCGGGTTTGTCGCCAGCTTCTCGGGTGTTTGTAGTCAAGCACAAACGAATCGGTCGAATGGCTGAAATTGTAACGGCACGAATGGATCCATGATGTTGCGCTATTTGTCGCGTTGGACAGCTTGTTAAAGCTGGCATTGTTTTGGGGAATGACGAGATTCGGAGAGACGTCGGGAGCGTGCGTCACCGGCACTGCAGCAGCTCAGATAGGGCGACCTTCCCGCTTGCAGAAGCCATGGGCTTCAGCTCGTCAAGCTGGGGCGGCGACCTGTGAGGGTTCGGACGTTGAATCTCGGAGCGGCTTCGTCAGGGATGCAGAAGGAGGGGGAGGGTCGTCAGCTGTTGCGTCGGCGACGTCGAGGCATTGGCATGGAGCTGCCGCAATGCTGTTCAGTATCGTCGTGCTGGAGAAGACGTGGGAGGTTAGGGAAACGGGTGGACGGATCGCAGGCGGCGCTGGGCAATGTTTGTGCTTGCTTCTGGTCAATTGCTTGGTCTCAACACAGTGGAATTGGAGGTTTGAGTTCGGCCAAGGCACACGGTTGGCCTCGGTTGGATCATGGATGGACCCAGCGACGTAATGAGACCGACCTGGAAAGGAAGGACGGGAGGGACAGGCACTGACCGTGGAGGTTTCCATTCCGTGCCCTGCCAGCTGCCCGCCTCTGCCTTAGGGGGGATTTACCACCTTAGATGCAGCCAATCCCGCAGGCCATCCTTGGATTTGGGTAAAGCCATGTACATTGTACTCCGTGTTAGTGGCGAAGGCTTTGAGACTCCCTTCCCAATCATCACCCAAGGCCGGACTGTGTCCAACACGGCTGTTGCTAAGAAATACACACAGTACAAGACCCACCACCATGGAATCGGGTAGGTAGATGCACCCGCACTGTAACTCCTAAGAAGCGAAGGACATGGATATTCACTTACATCAGTAAGGACTTTTCATGCTCGATTGCTCTGGCTTTTGGCATCCCCTTTGAGCCGAGCGATGGCCAACTGCATTTTCATTTTGCATGACACTTCTTGAGTTGCAGCAGATTCACGATACCTACAACATCGTCGCGCGATGGAAGATTCGGCACTAGTTCCGGATGACACATCGGACCCGCCTTCGGGCGAGTCTGCTCCCGTTGTGCTCATATGCGACGATGGAGATATTGTTCTGAACGTTACGTTCGAGACATGCAGAGAGACCATCGCCGCCGCTCGGAAGACCTGGCAAGCTTCCAGTAAGAAAATCGGCGTCCCACGCATGCCCCGGCCCAACCTGAGTCCGAGCATCAGAGTCCCCTATCGTGTCAAGTTGTCCGCCTTGAAGAGGCATTCTCGCTACTTCGAGAACCTTCTCGGCAACAAGCAGTTCTCCGAGGCGAGCAACGTTGAATATACTCTCGCCCATCTGGCTGCCGAGAAGCTCAAACTGGTTGAAGTGGACGCTAAGGACCTGCCCTGGATCAACATTGTCGATGATGACGAAGCTACTAGGTCCATCGGCCGGGAGAAGGTCTTTGAGGACTTGATGAGGATCATACACGGGAAGCAGATACAATCTACGACTGTCAACATGCTCCATGTGACTACTCTAGCCATCTTTGCAGATCGCTTCGATTGTCGATCCTTGGTCTCAAGATATCTTAGTATCGACCTCAAGTTCAAATGGCCACTGACAAGTGCCAAATCTGCACGAGCAGCCACCCAAAGGAAACCTCTAGACGTCGAGAATCTGCTGAGACAGAAGATTCTTGTTGCCTGGCTATTGGAGCAACCGCCCAGGCTCCACAACTACACGCGAGAGTTGATTCTTCGTGGCTCTGTCCGCTGGAGTGCCTTGTCTATGGACGATTTCTTACGCACTGAGCTGTGGTGGCATCTGCCAGACGGCTTGGAGCGTGAGTGACCGAGCCCTCACTCAGCTTCAACGATATGCTGACCTCGATTAGGAGAACTACAATACCGGCGAGAGTGTGTGCTGAATACCATTGCCTCAGTCCACCGCCATTTTCTCGCACTCTACTCATCCCGCGAGAGGCAATGTAAACTCGGTTACGATTCAAGTTCCGCTTGTGACTCTTTTCAGCTGGGTCAGATGCTCAAGTTCTTCACCAGCAAAGAGTTGATTGGCATTGTCGACTTCGGGCCTAGCTCGTATGACAACATCCCGGACTCTTCGGTCGTCGACATTGAGGAGATTCTGGCCATGCTGAAGCAGATGCCAGGCTATCAGATCGACAAGCACCACACCAACTGCGGCATTCGAACACGTCTGGAGCCGATAGTGGAATACATCAGGTCAATGCTGTCGTCAGCTGTCCTCTCGATATCCCAGGTCGACTGGAAGAACAGTCGAGTGTCGGCCTCCTGGATCCCCGACGACGATACCGCGGTCCTGGAGAGAGAGGAGAAGAAGTTTGAATTCACCCGAGGCTTGGCAAGCGATCAGCGGCTTCGGTACGAGGGCAACATGTACGCCGATAAGATGGCACGCCAGCTACTTACTGCTGACAAGTGGGATTGGACGCCTGAATATAGATAGAAGGAATTTTTCCGACACCAAAATCTTCGGTTCCCTTAAAGCTTCTCCGTCTATCACCGTCGCTCAAGTGTCGGCCAGAAAACTAATAGGATTGAGGGCAGCGCTGGACATCCTTCTTGCCGAAAACGATCCTACCATAAAAGTGTCGTCGACCCAACACTCGAAGGGCAAACCTTTGCGGTGCTCTATTTAGCCTCATTTGTTAGTCGGCACTGGGCGGGCGTCTCGAATCAAAGCATCCGCCTTAATTGCAATAGAGAGAAACCTGCATGTGCAGGACACAAACCAAACTTCTTTTGACCTCTGGAGGGGATATTGCTTACGACCGAGACTTCCGGGACACATACTACACAGTTCTACAAGATGATCCCATTCAACTACTACATTACAGGCCTGACCCTCCCCGCTGCCGAGTCGGGCTGTTTGTTTCATCTCCTCGCCACACATGCAGCTCTGGGATCAAGCTCGATTCATTGAAGGGGTCGATGGGCTGGAAGGACTCCATGAACTACCAGCCTCGCAGCGAGACCTATCATTAAATCGGTCAGGAAGAAGCAGTGACGGTCTTAGTGGCGGCTGCTCCCTTGTCCTTCTCGGACGTCCTAGACTGTTCCTCACTCCCACCGCGGTCGTCAGAACTCTGCCCGTCGCCTTCTTGCGAGGCTTTTGGTTTCGTCAACGGCCAGTGTCCTCTGGTCTCGCGGAATCTCATAACGAAGAAACAGGCGATGACGAAGATCCAGTAGACGTTGTAGGCGATAACGGAGCCGTACGTCGCAGAGTTTGTCCAGCCGAAGACGGCGTTGAAGATGCCCCAACCGCCACCGCCGTTCAGCTCCGGGCTACAACACTTGCGAGGACTTAGTACTCGAGCACAAGACAACAAGCGAGAGGAGACTTACGTTGACGTGCCAAACGCTCTTGTCAATGTCATAGGAGCCAGGTCCATTCCCGAGCTCTGCAGCGTCACCACCGACAACATTGTTCCACTCTTGCTGCTCGAAATCCCAGACAGCTCTGGAAAAGAGGCCGGCAGCGACGAGGTATAAAAGGCAGGTGGAGACGACAAGAAAGACTTGCAGCTTGGCCGTGGATCCACCCCTTTGAGAATATTAGCCGGGCAATTGAGCGTCACTGGGGGTAGGACACTTACTTGTACAAGAGATAACCGACCAACGCCCCGGCCATCAAGCCAACGACGGCTGGGAGCGGCACCGCAGTTGCTGGGGCGGAAAAGGAAACACCAGCGACGAAAACGATGGCTTCGATGCCTTCTCTGAGGACGGTGATGAAAGGAAGGATGAACATGGCATACCGCTCGGCGAAGTGCTTGAACCATCCCCGACTGGCGCTTGTCTTGACGGGGGTCTCCATAGCCTTTGAGAGCTTCATACGCCACTTCTCCTGCATCTTGCCGATGCGGAGCAGGGCGGCGCCCATAACCGTGATGATAATGGCAGCAACGAGAGAGAAGGCGCCTTCGTAGTACAGCTCGTGAGCTTCCCAGCTGTTACGGCCGAGCTTGTAGAAGACGCCTATGAGGGCGCCTGCGGCAATAAGGCATATCAGGAAGCCGATACCCGTGCCGAGCCAGACCTATGGCAAAACATCAGCGGTGATTCGACTGGGAGAATGGGAAGTTGTTACCTGTCTACGTAAGGATTTGTACACGGCCAAATCTCTGTTTGGCCCGTCGAGGGTTTGTTTGAGGAAAGCGAGTAAGACAGAGACGATGATTACGGTCTCCAAAGACTCCCTGAATACCACGAGGAAGACAGGGACAGCGAAAACGTCGACAGCCATTGCGGAGCGTTGGAGGAGAGCGCGGGGAAGACGATTTGTATCACGGTTCCAGGCCAGAGGGAAAGGGGCAAGCAGAGGTAGCAAGGTTTTGTTTGACACTCTTAACGAGAGCAGCTTGATCTAATAAATCACATCAGATAATTCTTAGGTCAGGGTCAGTGATGGTACTAGTCAGGTGGCACGGAAGACGAGGGCTCGATGGCGGGGAGCTAAGGGGCCGAAGCAAATGAGAGAGAGCAAGCATATCTTGATAATCAGCAGACCCATACCCAGAATCAGCTTTTTCAAGGCAAAAGACCCTGGCCGATTCGCGGCCAAGCCGTAGAGCGACACAGGAGCAACAGCCGGAAGGGAAGGATAAGGCGAAGACATGGAACAGAGGTGGTGCATGCTCCTCGGCCGTTCGAGCGCGGGAGCCAACCAGACCGTCGCCGACAGGGTCTCATGGTTGCATTCGGCCGGACCACTTTCGCGTGACAAGCTTTTTCAACAATTTTAGTACAGTCGATTTCTTTAGCTCACTTCGTGTTGGGCTTGGGGATCTGTCTGGGAACTTGGGAAATGCTACATCCCTTGATCGGCTCGACTTGCTTAGCGCGGATCGGAGGAGAGGGGTCTCAGAACGAGACAAGGATGCGTGAGGCACTTATGTGTTGACGATATTGACTGATCCCCGATAGTTTCGATACGTAAAATGTCGATGCATGGGGTGCTGGGAGGCCCGTGGTTTCCGACACTCGACATGGGACGACCGACACGGCATGGGGAACTTCCCTTGGTAACGTCGGACAGCAGTGTCGAGAAACCATCACTGGGACAGACAAGCGTTGATCAGAAGCCGAAGCATAGCAGCGACGGTTTCCAGATCATCCGTTGGCTGGCGCTATGCAGGGTGGCTGTTGGTGGTGTAGCTCGACTGGACGATGGGGGCTGACGACAAGCCACCGGCACATTCCAGCTTGCTGGCCGGGCTAAGGTCGACTTGTACGGATCCCATCGAACCAGTTTGTTCAGCTCGCCAGCACCATTACTCGTGACGATATTGCTAGCTCGCCTCGACGATAGCGGAGATCCCTCGGTATTACTGCGATCGCCGCCGATCTCTCTGGTGGGTTGAGGGACTTGGAAGCAGCCTTTACGAAGAACTATCAGTCTTACGTTGATGGTCCTTACCACGCTGTTACAGCAATCATGACCCCCCACCTCCGAGATATATTGAGCCAGAATCCGATCCGTGGGCCGTTCATCTCGAGTTTTTAACGACAGCTCACTGGGTATAGAAAGCTTGCAAACTCAACGAGCAAACCCCTCAAGAAAGTCGGCACCAACGGACTGAAGAGGTCAAGTCCGTCCCTTCCCCTCTCCTCACGATCTTTCCCTTCAACAGCCCATCTCTGCCCACCTTGGGGACCTTGGAAGATGACTAGGCGAGACCCGAGCTGCCTTAGCGCGGAGAGACAAGCTTTTTCTCGACTGGGCTGTAGGGGGACCCCAGTTAGCCGATCTCCAACACAGAAGAGCACCCCCACCCCTTGCCTCCCCTTCCTGCCATTACTGCTGCCGAGAATCCGGCGAGCCAATAATTCTGCTCCGGCGGTTATGGTCGACTTGCCCCTAGGTACCAAAAGTGTGGGAGGACAAACACGAACACCAAGAGAGAAGGCCGTCAAGCCGTGTCAGACCGGCTTGTACTGGCGGCAGCATCAGTGTGCCTTGGTTGCATCTGATAAGGTTTCTGTCTTACGCTAACTGACCCGTCCACCGCCTTTTCCGGTTCAGGAGCTGGAACGGATGGTGTGTCGGGTTGGGGCTATGAGGAGATGAGATTGATAAGATGTCTTTGGGGAGCGGACGAGGAGAAGGTCACCCCGGCAAGTGTGGCGAGCATGGTCCCTCCTCGCCAGAAATTGCCGTTTGGTCGGACCATTCAAGACTTGTAGAAACTCATTTCCTTCGCGTGTAATTCTTACCGGCCCTGTTCTCGTCCCATCGGACGAAATTTTACCAGATACACAAAGACGTTGCCGTGTCACTCAAAGGCTCTTCCTCCGGCCTCATTCCTGGATATCTTCGCAAACCCATCTAGGGCCGCAAAACAATGGCAGGCAACGCAGTCCTCTTGACTCTCATCTCCGCCCTCTCGACGGCCGTCTATGCGGCCACGGTCTTGCACGACTTCAACATCGGCTGGGTAACAGCGAACCCAGATGGCGCCCTCAACCGCCCAACAATCGGCATCAACGGGCAATGGCCGATTCCTCGCATTGATGCCAACGTCGGGGACACCGTACTCATCAACGTCCACAATAACTTGGGAAACCAGTCAACATCTCTTCACTTCCACGGCCTGTACATGAACGGCTCGACGCACATGGACGGGCCGGCGCAAGTCAGCCAGTGTGCCATCCCGCCAGGTTCATCATTCATGTACAACTTCACCGTAAGTAACAACCTGAAGGAGCAACGTGTAGCTCCTCCAACATTTTTATAGATCAACCAACCGGGAACGTACTGGTATCACTCCCACACCCAAAGCCAGTACCCAGACGGCCTCAGGGGCCCTCTCATCATCCACGACCCAGACTCCCCCTTCAAAGACCAGTTCGACGAGGAGATCGTCGTGTCCCTGTCCGACTGGTATCACGACCAAATGGCTGACCTCATCCCGGCGTTCATGAGCAAGGGCAACCCGACCGGGGCCGAGCCCGTCCCGCAGGCCGCCCTCATGAACGATACGCAGAACCTCACGGTGCCCGTCCAGCCCGGCAAGACGTACCTCTTCCGCATGGTCAATATGGCCGCCTTCGCCGGCCAGTACGTCTGGATCGAGGGCCACAACATCTCCATCGTCGAGGTCGATGGCGTGTACACTGAGCCGGCCGAGGCGAGCATGATCTATATCTCCGCTGCTCAGCGGTATAGCTTCCTCGTCAAGACCCGGAACGACACCACGTCCAACTTTGCCATCGTTGGCAGTATGGACACCGTAAGCCACATCCGGAACCAGCTCTCATGCTCGAACCCCCGAACTGACCAAGCCAGACCCTCTTCGACACGCTTCCCGCAGACCTCAACTACAACGTCACAGGCTGGCTCGTCTACGACTCATCCAAACCCCTCAACCCCGCAGCAACGCTCGACGCCTTCGCCCCCTTCGACGATATGACGCTCACTCCCTACGACAGACAGCCCCTCCTCCCCGCGCCCTCAAAGACCGTCGAGCTGGATGTCATCATGGACAACCTCGGCGACGGCGCAAACTACGCCTTCTTCAACAATATCACCTACAAATCCCCCAAGGTGCCGACCCTCTACACGGCCCTCTCCGCCGGCGACGTCGCCGCGACGAACCCGGAAGTCTACGGCGCCTACACCCACAGCTTCGTCCTCGAGCGCGGTGACATCGTCCAGGTCGTCGTCAACAACCTCGACCCGGGCCGCCACCCCTTCCACCTACACGGCCACGACTTCCAGGCGCTATACCGCGCGCCCGAGGAGGGCGGCACATTCGCCGACGCCAACATCACCGAGGCGGATTTCCCCGCCGTGCCGATGCGACGCGATACGCTTGTTGTGTGGCCGAATGGGAATATCGTCTTGCGCTTCAGGGCGAACAATCCTGGTGAGA
The DNA here is from genome assembly GCA_020466075.1 of Colletotrichum coccodes. NCBI lineage: Eukaryota > Fungi > Ascomycota > Sordariomycetes > Glomerellales > Glomerellaceae > Colletotrichum > Colletotrichum coccodes. The sequence continues at coordinate 6,166 of JAIMZG010000112.1, read as the reverse complement.
TTTACCCCCACGCATCTTGCGACCCTCCCATCCCTTCCTTTTCCATTTCCAGTCTGACGGCATCCTGAATGTAGGTGTCTGGCTCTTCCACTGCCACATCGAGTGGCACGTCACATCAGGCTTGATTGCAACATTCGTCGAGGCGCCCCTGGATCTGCAAAAGACTTTGGCCATCCCACAAAACCACCTGGACGTCTGCGCGGCAGCCAACGTTCCGACCGCCGGCAACGCCGCAGGAAACACCAAGAACTTCCTTGACCTGAGCGGGCAAAACACGCCGCCAGCGCGTCTTCCAGATGGGTATGTTGTTCCCAGATTGCCCCTAAAACGCCTCTTGACCGCCCCCCTCTCCCGACCGAAGCATGTCCTGACCATGACGAACCAGGTTTACCGCGCGGGGAATCGTAGCCCTCGTATTCAGTTGTGTAACAGGCATCCTCGGCGTTCTAGTCGTGGGGTGGTATGGCTTGGCCAAGACAGAGGACGGCCCTTCTGGGGCCGGCTACGCGGGCCCGGCGCTAGAGGCAGTCGCTGGGGTGGGCCACGCCGGCGAGGACCAGCAGAAGGAATCAATCATGGTCGGAGCCGGATCCGGCGGTCCGGGTGCCGGTCGTACTTGACGGGCATCGTTGGCCGGACATTCGGGACCCATGGGTTCAGTGTGGCCTCCACGACCTGCCTCAGTCCTATGACGCCTTTCGAAGCCTCAGACGACGTACAGCACATGCGCGAAGTGAGACGGTGCAGGCTGGCCAAAGTTTCGTTTCAATTACTCAAGTCCGAGATCTTGGATAGATAAAGCATCAATTAGTCTAATGGTTTGAAAAAATCGAGTAAATAAAGTGATGAACTCCAGACTCCTCAATCTAACACTCGGTCGATTGTCCCCCCGTCCCCTCCGGCCCGTCCTCAGCTTTCCTAGCCGGGCAAGCGCTACTGCAACTGGTGTCGTAAAATTCCGCTCACGCAGAGTCCATTGACTCACACGATCCTGTTTACTTCCACATTCGGCGACATATTTGCACGCGGTCGTACAATCGAATTCCCTCCTCGTCTAGCCATCAGTGGCTTCACAGCCAACAGTGGCATGTCACTATTTCCTTCGCCGACCAACCCTATTGGTAAATCGTTTGGTTCCCTATATCGCACTGCTAGGCAGCAGACACCATCTTGTTCGAGACGTTCCCTTGGCGATGGGGCTGGTTTGCCACACTCGGCTGTGCGTGAGCAAGCAACGCTACGCGGTAGCAGCTCAAGTGCTCTTCGTCTTCTTCTTGGGCAAGCCCTTCGCCCGTCTCGTAGCGAGGTCGCCCTCAGCCAGCCACTTGCTTGCGTTAACGAGCTGCACGACATTGATCACCTGCTTAATGAACATGACAGGGAAGCTGATAGAAGCAAGGATCCACGGCCAGGTGGAGTCCATCTTGTTTGCGCGGGCAAGCTCGAGAGCTGCGGCGCTGTAAGGGTTCGGGAAGATGTGGCTGAGCAGAGACGTGTTGACCTGCGCACCAGCCTGGATTTGCATGGCTTCCGAATTGGACACGGAGCTGAGCAGGGACGGCGAAAGCAGCGGCGACGAGAAGCTCAACAGGTAGAGGGCGATGAAAAAAAGCTCGTTCAAGGCGCAAAAGACGAAGAGAACGGTCTGGAAGGAAACCAATTAGCAAACGTGTCGCGGGACCGCAGTTTGGGGCATAGCGAACCTTGTTGTTATAGTACAGGTAGAGGATCCTGCTGCGGCTCTCGTCGATGTTCTTGTGGCTACTGTCAGAGCCCGCCATGGAGAGCGTGGCATACATGTGGATATAGTGACTTGAGAAGTCGAGCGAGAGCAGCATCTGGAAAACAATGGTCCAACGGGGGAATGCGCAGGACAAGAAGACCAGCAAGCAAGAGGTAGTGCATCTATCCGTGACCATGTCCAGTACGGCGCCAAAGCGAGTCGATTGCTCAAAAGCGCGTGCAGCGTACCCATCAAGAGCATCAAGAAGACATGATACACTGTAGAGCAGAGAGCAAGTTCGCGGATGGAGGGGCATGTAGTAGAGGGAGGCGATGGCGAGGACGATGCGGAAGTAGCCTGTGATTACATGCTAGTTAGCCATGTGTCGGGAATGCCACAGCTTGGTAGACAATCGTACCGATGATATTGGGCCAGAACAAAAAGATGTTCTCTTTTGGGCCATCTTCCGATGCTTCCGTCACCGAAGCTCCGTTGCCACTGCCGTTCATCGTGACCTGCTGGGCAGGTTCCTCGCGTGCGATCTTGGGCGATTCACCAGCAGCGGCCTGTGCGGCCTGGCGCCTGGTTTGTCGTACCGACATGATGATAGATGTTTAAACGGCGAGGCTCAGTAGATGGAAGACGTTGATCGGTCAAAGGATGGGGCGTGAAGAGCTTTTAATAGCGTGGACGAAGCGACCGAGGCAGCCGGTGTTGCAGTGGAGGTTGCACGGATGATCGATAAGTGGCTCCAGGAACAGGATTTGTCTCCGAAAGCAAGGGATGCAAATGGGCACAAGATTGCCAACCTTTGTCAGGTGGGTTGACGAGAGAGGAAGTCGGTCGGCGTACGGAACGGGATGTTGGAGTTCAGGCGACGCGTGTTCGACGATTTGGTAAAGGATGCCTGGGAAAAGGAATATGAGCGTAGTATGGTAAAGTCTGGTGGTAGATACGTAAAGGAGATACCAGTGCTGATGTGGGATCGGACAGGACGGGGCGTTCGCTTGAGAATGTTAAAGTACCTTGGCCTACCTAACTTACCTCAAGGAGAGGGATGCCGTACGTCCTACGCAGTAAGGTACCTTGACTTTGAGTAGATTACCTGGATTGGCAGCCCGATATTTACGGCGCCTTACCCGTATCGTGCTTGGCCTCTCTGCCTCTCTCAATAACCCGGAAGTGTCCACGACGCTACGTAAGGTATTTCCTTCTCTATGTTTCTGCGGCAAGGTACGGCCGGGGTACGAAGCGACCACGACGGGTACTTGGCCCAGTCGCGCCTTGCCAAACCTTACGTAGCACCTGCATCAGCTTATTAGCGACGTAGCCAGTCGTGCCAGTCTTACGTATCTTACAGGTGTTCCGGATCTGCGGTGGACACACTCTCGACACCAACTGCCCTTTTAGTGGGCCCTTGGCAAGGGATTTGATGGCGCTGGGCCCTTGCTGGCAGCTTCGACCTCCCCAAGCGTGCGAAGCAGGCCCCGGGGAGCGGGCTGTTGGATAAGCAATGATAAGAAGACAAAAGATAACCTTGGCCATCCATCAACTACCGCCTTGCATCGGCATCAAATGCACAAACAGGCAAGAGCTAAAGACACAAGCCAAAACAACTCTCCGATCAACAACCATTTCAGCATTGCCAGGCGTTATCACCTCTTGTAGCAGAGCTTACTCTTGTACACAGCCACGTCTGTTCGGCCGAGGACATACCGGACGGGAGGCACCACTGACCAAACCATGGCTCACAAGCTCTAGCCAACGGCTCCCCCTGGCTCTTTCGCTGCTGCCTATTTGGCATCAACGACATACAAGGCGAACTGGAGGCCACCATCACCAAACACATACTCTCTCACACCCTCAGACTCTAATGCAGCGGTCGCCCACGGCGTGTACGCCATTTCTGCACGCTAATGCCAAGCAGACGACATGTCTTGGATTTTCCTATCTTGACTACACATCGTGTACTCGAGATAGCCCGTCTGCCTCGCAACACGTTCCCTGTCTGCTCAACCTGGCAGCACTCACTTATCTCGAGGGCTTTTCTTCTTGCGATAAGCTAATTCCCAACACCCCGCCTTCGCAGGTTCTGATTAGTACCCCGCATTCGGCTTATCCTATGCTCTATGCTCGACGTTAGACAAATATTCAGATCTACTTCTCAGCAGGAGGGAGACACGGACGCTGCGCCGTGCAATACGCTGAAACCACGCTCGAACAGACACATCTTTGCTGAAGGACCGGCGGCTGCGCCTGAGACCACGCGACCTGGCCGGCCCAGCTTTGTCTTTTATCAGAATGGCGGTTTAGCCCAAGTTGATGTTGTCACGCAAGCCGTCGAGCTTACGAATGCACGACCGTCCAATTCGATTCGGGCCTGAGGGCGATGATGGACTAGGTGCTCGCGTGGATTGTATACAGTTGGGAATGCAGGTCTCAACAGCAACCCAAACCAAAGCGATCCCAGGCTCTGGTGTCTTGAGGAGAGCTACGGCTTTCGATTGCAGTCGGTACCGGGAACCCGAACGTGTCACGCTCTCGGGTGGGATGCTGGCGGAGCTTATCAAGTCTCACAGGTGGATGTGACGCTGCTTCGGGTGACGACCGATGCCTATCGAAGAGTTCAATATCGCAATGCGACGCGCTTGGATTGGCCGGCTTGGGGACAACTTCTTTCAGAGCTTGGCTTGTCGATTTTCGAGACGCGTCCGTCATTCCCCGCGAACCCCTCAGCCGCTCCCTCCACTACCGTCGGCAGAAGCCGTTGGGCTAATTGTTGAAAGGAAATGAGGCCCTATGGCTCCCGGCAAAAGGGTAGCATGGCTGCGGGGAAGAAGCACACCGTTCTTTGGTTCATCGGACTTCCCTTCCCGCCCTTTCCTCGCAAAATGGCACGAGAGCGCCTTGCTTGGTGGCACTAAGACCCAGGGGCATGGTACGATATTTCCTAACCGCCTCGACTTGATAGGCCGACAAAGTAATGGGTGCGTGACGTCTACAGATTTCCGGCCCGCAGCCTTCGCCGTTTTGTGGTTCTGGAGGCGGCAGCCACACCGCACAAAGACACACCGTCCGCATCCGGTATCGGGGTTTTGACGGCTGCGGTCAAACACAGAGACTAGTCGCCCAGTCTCTGGGTCGCCATGATTGAGCTCGGCCAGCCTCTGTCTCTCATTGTCGATGCACTGGCAATGGAATTCGGCCATATGCTGCAAAGTCACGATCGCCCTTTCGTACCTGAACATACTTTCGCCAGCATCCTATCATTTCTCGACGTATTCCGAACTTCTACCATCCGTCGTAACGGGCCGACAAGAAAACAGATGCGATTCGCCGTGCCACTCACTGATACAAAGCTACACATACGCAGACTCGGGATTGGTGTGGTGGCTCTCTGGTGTCTGTTCTGCAAAGTCAGCTGCGAGCTGCGGTGTGCTACACAGTTGGCCGGCGTCCCAACGGCAAAACAAAAACAAAAACAAAAAAACCCCTAGTCCGCAGGGCTACACGTCATATTTGCAGGGTCTGGACGGGGGGTAAAGAAAAATACTTTTGGCGGACGTCTGGTCTCGTTCCAGAACGTGCAAAAGGGTGGGTTCGAGCCCATCCCATCAGGTTGCCCGTCCCTTTGCCTTTGGAGATCGACTCAGGCATTCTGCCGTCGAGGAATGGAAGCCGCGGCTCGAGCCTTTTCAGGCCGACTCCCTATAGTACGCTTCAGCGCTGGATCTCTCGCCCGGCGGCCTCTCGATAGTCCCCGCTGCCACGGCGAGATAACTTGAACTGAGATCGGCTATGGATTGAATCATTCGCTCAACGGCCCCTCGGCGAGATAGTCAATCCGTGCGTCTGGGGCAGGCCAGCCTATTATTTTACCATTGGCGGCGGCGGCATGGACAGGTCTGCTTGCCGGGATACCACATGGAAGCTAGGCATGCTTCCTCACACGCTGCTCATCAGTTCACACCAACAACATACGTCTTGCCGTAGTCGATTCAGAGTAATTTGAACCGAATGGAAGGTATCGGGATTGTCCGGTCGTGGCCAAGAACGACGGTGTCCCTGGCCAATCCAATTCCAACCATAATGTATTTGTGCTGGTAGGAAGAGCACAGAAGCAACATCAAACTGGTGCAGACTTGAAGCGAGAGAGCAAGTGTTGACAGAAGCGAGCGAGAGGCTGAGACTATCACTGAGAACGAGACAAAGGAAGAGAGAGAAGCAGAGAGAGAATTGAAGGAAAAGGGGCAGGGAGTTTAAGTTACAAATGGAGAATTCCTCGATGCACAATTCAATTATTCTTGCCAAGCCCAAGAGACTCTTTCTCTTTCTCTCTAGGCTGTCTCTTCAATACCCTTACACCATGCTTGTTGACAGCAAGCCTCCTCATTTCACTGAACTGAGGATTTGACCCATGCACGTTGGTTTCTCCTGTTCTCT
>JAIMZG010000111.1:0-66642 GCA_020466075.1 Colletotrichum coccodes | reverse complement strand
CGAAGAATAAGGACTTGGGGGGCTGGCCTGGTCGAGCAGCCCGCCAGCGGGAAGATGAAGGTCGGGTCCGCGACAACCAGGCCACGCGGCGGCGCCGGCGGAAATGAAGTGTGTCGGGCGCCCGCGGTCGAAAGCTCGTGGGCGCCTGGTTGACCTGGGCATCCAAAGCCCCCATGGCGTCTGTACGGGGCTCCCGCCCGAGAACAAAAGTCGTTTGGCGGACCTCGTGGAAAGACGTGGAAGCCGTCGTGGGAGGCGTTGCCTCGCGTAGGCTCCTTGCGGCTTTCGGTCAGTGGATATGGGTTCAAACAAGCCCAGGACACCTGGGCGCGATTCCAAAACACCCTGCTTTCCCCCTCATCTCCAGGGTGGAGTGCCGTGTGTCGACGGTGCAGTGGGGTCAGCCCTGCGGCATCGTGACGTTCAAGTTGTCTTGGTCCGGGCACGAGGCCGTGACTTTCGGGAGACCCGATCGCTCTTGTGGCTAAGCTCTATTACCTGAGCCTTGGTTGGTGAGGTATTTTCAAGCTGCGATGCCGCTCATCATCGGCCTTTGTGCGCCATGTGACTCGTTGGTATCGTCAGCAATAACCCCCCTTCATGTTGCGAAGCCAAATGCCACCAGCAACGAGACGACCGACATACGGACGCGGCGTCCAGGCCTCGGGACCTAACAAACCCCCACACGCGTTGACAGTGGCGACTTCGGGCTGGCATCTTCCCGCCGTGAACTATCGGAATGCTCACAACGGTGGTTCTGGTCGGACCGTCTCGTCATCAAGACGACTCACGGCCATCGACGCCTTTCAGTTTTGAACTGGCGTCGGCGGAGACGAGTCCGAGTCGCGGGCTGCGGGCTAGACCCGGGCACTGACCACCCGCGATATCAACTCTGTTGGGTTGTCATCTGCAGGCCCTCGGACCCTGGGGCACTGACTCCTCGGGTGCGCGACTTTGTTGCAAGCCCGGCTCGCTTCAGTGGCAGGACGTTGTCGTTACGCGGAGCACGGGCATCGCCAGCCTCACGAGATGGAGGCGTGCGGTCGATTTCTCTCTACGCCGTCTGCTGCGGGTGTTCCACGACTGGCGACGTAGAGGCGTGTTCCTGCCGTCTTGACGTCCTGATGGCGTTCAGGGACTGGGGGTGTTTCCGGTCATTGAAGTCGTCGACTCCAGACCACAGGGCTTGGTCCCAGAGGTAAGTAACATCGCGAGAGCATATGGTTTCAGGGCTTGGAAGCGATGTACGCAGGCGAAACCTTCTACGATCTCGACTGTGGACTCATGCCCGACCCGAAGGTCCCGGATGAGGTCGCCGTTGCCTCGAGGTGCGAATCGACCTGGGCATGATGTTGTGGCCCTATTGATTGATCTACCGTCGAGTGAGATGGCCTCGTTTCTTTTCATGTTCTTTTCTTCTCGGGGTGTTTCAGCAGTGCGGATCTTCATATCCACGAGGTGAAGTCGACTCGGACCGCGTAAGCAAGAAATCCTGGTGATGGGAGCAGCCACGATACCAATCCGTCTCAGCCACTTTTGACACCATTAGCAATAAGCAAGCGTTTTTCATGAGCTCAGACGAGGAGGCAGCAACAACTCGGGGACGGAAGATATGGTGGAGCGGGGGTACGCAGGTGTTCCGCATGTATTCATGTCATGGCTCGGACGGACGACCTATGTGTCTGGCTTCACGATGAGGAGGGACTGTTCGGGAGGCGGAGCACATGTGCGATCTTTCTCTCGCCCAACTACTCATCAGGATAAAATCTTCACTTGCACTAGAAGCGCAGAAGCATTGCCACGACTCTTGGTCGCTACATCTTCTTCGGTGAGAAATCGATTTTCTCGTCACGTAGAGATTGCTGAGCGGCCCCGAAAATGGAAACCAAGAGATGCTCCGAGAAAGGACACAGGGACCGAGTCATACTAGTCTTTTGACGGTGTCTCGATTGTTTGCTTGCGAAGATTGGCTGGCCGTCAGCTTTACGGAACCACCATCTGGGACTTGCCCCTAAACTGGAGCGGTCTTTGACGCAGTAACTTTGTATGTATTATCCAGCCGCGCAGAAGAGACATTATCGTGCGACCTCGGTGGTTTTCTGTCGCTGTTCGGCCCAAACACTTGATTCTGTCCCTGTAACATGCCGGCCGGGTAGATCTGGGCGCGTAAAAATGGTTCGCGAACTCGAGGAGGCTGGATGATATAACCCATCTGCTTCCGCACTATGCAGAGACGTCACACAGGGTTGGGGGTCGGCTTAGAGCGTTCGACTGGAGCTTCCCTCGCCATATCGCACTTTCTGTATGGGCTTGATGGACAGATACATAATATAAACCAGCCTCAAGCTGCGACTGTCTTCCGCCAACTTACCATACCGCCGTGTGTTCTCGTGCGTATACATTAAAGGTGGGATCAGAAAAGAAGCAGGGACACGGAACAACTGCTAAACCTGCAACGGCCCGGCTCGTGCTGCGAACGCTGAGCCCACGTGCCCACTCGGTCGGAATGCCCAAACAAACGGTGATGCTGCGGCTCACGAGCAAGTGCCTCTAACGGATACTGTTCGAGTGATGGCAATGGACGTAACACGTCGAATATAACCAGCCTGGCTTGGAAGGACCTAGAACACATGCCTTCCTCGGAAGTTCACGGTAGTTGTGCCGGGACTCAAAGCCATATCCCATGTATAGCACAAACATTACGAGTTTCTCTGTCAGTTGCAAGACGATGTGTAACTATTGTATGCGTCGACCGAAGGGGAAGGCCAAAAGAGCCAAACAGCGTCCATCGCCACAACACTTCGTCTTCTTGTTGTTGTCATAAGAGAAAATAATCCCAGGAAGTTTGATGCGTGATTGCAACCAAATCCAGTGAGCTCCCGTTGAACCCACATGTCGAGCAAACACAGCCATCACGGATGGCCAAAGTGCAGAACTAGTCCGGTACCAATAAATGCAAAGATGAACCACCGAGATATGTGGTTGTCTTTGGAACGCCGTCCAAAGTGTTGGGGTCGCACACATCTCGAACCTTCAAGCATCGGCCGGGGAACTTTCGGCCGGCACCGGACCGGAAGTCCTGCGCCGCGGCACCCCCGCTTCACAAGCCGTGCTCGGGAATAAGAACAGATGACGGTTATGCAAGCACTCGTCGGAAACGGACCCCCAAAGTGCGGAGAAGACCTGAGATGGTGGAGGAGGAGGAGGAGGATGCGCGTGGGTGCTCGGGTCTCATTGACATCATTTCTGAGATGCAGCACCGCGGACCCCCGTCCCCGCAGAAGACCTCTCACCGAGTCAACTCTGATGTTCGATGCCGATACACAACCGCAACCCCGACAAAGAGTGAGCGTCAAGGCGATGAGGGGTATCCAGCAACTCGGCAGTCAGCTCTCGCAAACAGAACAACCCGGCACCATGACCCCCGTGTCCTCGTCCGGCTACGCTCTCAACGAGAACGGCATCCCGCCGTTCGAGGCCCTCCCGCTCGGCAACGGCAACCCTAGATTCTCCGCCTGGGGCCTATACGGCGACAAGGACGAGTTGGGGACCTTGAACCGACTAACCGACGAGCGCGTCGCCGCCGCAGCCAGGAGCGAGATTGAGACGGGCGCAAGGTATGCATACCACTTACTCTCGCCTGACCCTCACATCCTCGTGCCCATCTCATATGTCTTCATGAGCTGACCGACCCCAGAGTCTCCCTCAACTGGTCCCTCACGGCCCAACCGGCCCCCTTCTTCGCCCGCCGCGCCTTCCACCACGACCTCTACCGCAAGCACCCGCGCTTCGTCAACGACGACGTCTGGACCTTCAACTCGCAGTCTTCGTCGCAGTGGGACGGGCTCCGTCACTTTGGCTATCAGAAGGAGGAAAGGTTCTACAACGGCGTCTCCATGGACGAGGTCCACGCCGTCGACGAGGACGGGAGGAGGTCGACGGTCAACGGTATCCAAGGTCAGGTTCCAGTTCGTCTCGTTGCTCATTCTGCCCCGGATCCAGCGTCCTAAGGCCGAGAAAGCCGGGCACGGCGCTGTCGAGCCTGGTCAAGGGATAGGAAACTGACGGGTTGAGCAGCGTGGCAAAAGCACGGCATCGTCGGCAGAGGCGTCCTCGTAGATTATCACGCCTGGCGCCTCGAGCAGAACATCCCGTACGACCCATTCGCCCGCGACTCCATCTCCGTCTCGGACCTGAAGGCCTGTCTCGAGGCACAAGGCACCGAGGTCAAGTTCGGCGACATCCTCCTGACGCGGACGGGTACGCCACTCTCTCCTTTTCCGCAAACCTCTTTCCAGCTCAGCATCTCGAGAACTTCGGGTAGTTGACACGATCTCCTTCAGGTTTCATGGCCGCCCACGCCACAAAGTCCCCCGGCGACCTCGAAATCTACCGCAACGCCACCCCGCAGACCTTCAGCGGCGTCGCCCAGTCCGAGGAGACGCTGCGCTGGCTCTGGGACAACTTCTCGGCCGTCGCCGGCGACCAGCCGTCTTTCGAATGCTGGCCGCACCGCGATCCGGAGCACTGGATGCATGAGGTCCTGCTCGCCGGCTGGGGCATGCCCATCGGCGAGCTCTTCGACCTCGAGGCCCTCGCCGAGCGGTGCCGCCGCGAGAAGAGATGGAGCTTCTTCGTCGCGAGCGAGCCGTGCAACGTCCCCGGCGGGGTTGCGAGGTGAGGTTTTCCTCTCATTGTCCGGCTCCTGGTTCAGGAGTCGGGTGAGCTCCATACCGCTGACATGTTGTAACAGCCCGCCCAACATTCTAGCAATTTTCTGAAACCTTCAGCATCCACGAGTCGATATGGTTTGGCGTACTTGCTGTGACAACTTTGACAGTGAAGAACTTGCGAGAAAGCAACGCCTAGACATGATCTGCTGCCTAGGTTGAACATTGATGGTGGGTTGAGGCTTAAGGGTTCCGTAACAACCGAGGGCTTTCTCATCCCAGTTGTTCTACAACCAGGCGAAGAGCCGTCAAGAGACACCGCCTTGAACCAGTTGCGACTATGGCCCATCCAACTCTAGCCATCAACCGCTTCGTCGGCACGTGATTAGCAATTACAACCTGAAGCCACAACACGATGTTCCATAAATCCAATCGCATGAGACATGAATCGAAATTGCTTCGAAGTGTATTCGCATGTCAGCTTTCCTAGCTGAACTAAGTTGTCGCAACAAACCAAGCCTGACGCCCTAGTGTGCTTTCAACCGCCGTGGGCCCTCTATCACAAACACCCCTACCCCAAAATTGCCGTCTCAACCCCTGTGACTCTTGCGGTCGCTGGCGATCTGTTAGTGCCCACGTTCAAGCCAAAGGGGGGGCTGTCAACTTACGTGCTCAATCTCCTGGACAACTGCTGCAACTTCTTATCGTTGGCCGCGTCTTCGGCCGCCTTCTCCAACGCCTGCTTCCTCTCCTCCTCCTGGTGCTTGACAACCTCCTCATGGCTGGGGGGAAGCCTCTCGTTCTGCAAGTCAACCTTGCGAGCATCCTCGAATGTGTTGATGGCGTTCTTGATACCCTCGGCACCCAGCATCAGGGTACCGGCGGGCAGTCTGCCGCCAGAGACGGTCTTGAGCTCAGTGACACGCTCGGACTCCTCACGCAGCACCTGGAAAACACGCGAAAGCCGACCGATGGCCAGAATCTTGTTCTTGATCGCTCGCCTCTTGTATTCGATTGACTCGGGATCTTGCGAGGCGCTCGAGAGGGGTGGCGACATGGGACCGGGCGATGTGGAAGAGGGAGTGGCGTCCTCCTTCAACTCTTCCTCGGAGCATGTGCTGAGGATGCCGATAAGCATGTCGGTGATCTTCTCGCCGACGAAGGGCAGGGACCAGGTGAAAACGTCCATGAAGTTAGGCAGCCAGTACGGGTGGGGCGTGCAGTTGAACTGTCGGATGTTCATGACGTTGTTCTCATACTTGAGAACTGCAGCCTTGTTATTGTAGACGTCGAGGTAATTCGGCGCGGAGAAGATGGTCATGACACTGGGGAAACCCGTGGTGCGAGTCTTACGGTACATGCGGTATCCTGCATCTTGCGCCTCGTGGGCTCGAATGACCGAAAGGAGGTTGTTCTTCTCGAGGAACGCACATGCGGCCGGGTACGAGAAGAAGTAGGAGCATCCGCGGACGTGGTTGTGCAAAAAGTAGTCGCTCGTCTTTTCCTGTCCAAAGTCTTCCAGAGGATCGGCCCAGAGGATATCGCACATGAGACCCTGGGTGGGCGGCTCGCGGAAACGGTCAATCTGTGCGATGTGTTAGTTGATGCTCTTCCAAGGACTAGGGCTGACCTACGGTTCTCAAGTCATCGAGGGTGTGAAGCTCGGGGCTCAGACCGCCATGGATGCACAAGAACTGCTTGTTCATGACGGCAGCCAGGGGCAGGCAGCAGAACGACTCCATGCAAGCCTCGTAGATGGCCTCGGAGTACTTGTGCTTGCACTCGAGCTTAAAGGTGAAGTAGTCGGTCAAGTGGCGACACTCGTGGTTGCCGCGGAGCAGCCACAGGGTCTTGGGGTAGTGTATCTTCAAGCACCAGAGGTACAGGACGCACTCGATACTGAAGTAGCCTCTATCGACGTAGTCGCCGAGGAAAAGGTATCGCGTCTCGGCGGGGTCGCCTCCGACTTCGAACAGCTTCATGAGATCGTAATACTGGCCGTGGACGTCACCGCAGACGGTGATGGGCGCATCCATCTCGAGCAGGTTAGGCTCGGCGCGGAGCAGCTCCGTGCAGGTTCTGAGGATCCATAGGGCCTGCTCCTCGGTCAAGCGACCTTCGCGGTAGAAATGCTGCTTGAGGAAGTTGATGTCGGGCTTGGTATGGGTCTCGTCCTCGAAGAACTGCTCGTCGGACGGCGTGAACATGGCGGGAGCCTGCACATCTGTGGCGACAATCAGGTTAGCGGCTGCCGAGACTCGACCGCAGCATAGCGAGGGGTATCTTGACTGCAGCGGTGGCGGCGTCGACGATTAAGATTGTGGATAAAACACCATGCGTACCTTTGCAGACTCGCTCCATGGTGTTCACTTGGGTGCCATCCTCCATGGTGTGGATGGTGAAGTCGATCTCGGGCAGCGGCTTCTTCTCGCGAATGGCGCGAATGGCATTGTCGACCTGCTGCTGGGTGCGACGTTCTTCGCCAGGCGCGCTGGCTCCTTCGGGGTCCATGATGGCTGGTGAGCTGGAGCGACGGTGACTGAAGGGGCACTGGTCGAGGGGTTCGGTCGGGGTATCGACGATGGATGCAGAGCAAAGTCGCTTGCCTCTGGAGAGAACTGAGCGGTGAGAGACGGCCAAGTGAGGGCCAGCTCTGGGTCAAGTCGCGATAGGAGCCTGCAAAGAGGCGAGCTGGGTTGCGGCAAGTCGTTGGGCACGAGACAAGACCAGGCGAAAGGCAATGGGAGGCGAGGCGAGGGGTAAAAATTGAGGTGAGGAAAGATAGGGCTGAGAAGGGGGATTTCCAGGTTGGGTGAAGGGGAATGGGACGGGATGGGATGCACTCGGCCAGAGGTCTCCTGCCGTAGACTCGTTCAGTCTCCAGTTTCTCGCTACGCTACCTTGCGCTAGCAGCACGGGAGGCGCCTCTCACTCGCTGCTAATCACGGTGGTTGCTTGCTGGGAGGGAGCTGGTTTTTGCTGGGCACCGCTGGGCACCGCTGGGGTAAGATCGGTCAGCCACTATGCCATCAAAGGACACTTCTGTCAGCGATCCACCAGTTCCACCTGTTCTCAACTCAAGAGTACTGCTGTTGCTAGTGCTGCTGCTGCTGCTGCTACTGCTGCTGCTAGTGCGCGGGTTGCTAAGGTAAGCTGGAGCTGGGAACGCACACCTCAGATGAATTGGCGGGTGGCAGACGCCAAATGCCCGCGGACGGCGGAATATGAAAGTCGAGGTACTTGGTCTGTCTCTTATGAACTACATGACCAGATGTACCTATACTTGGCCCCTACTTCCTCGTGTTCGAGAGGCGAGAGGCACCTGCAGCCTGTCACAGGCGTCCAGTTGCCTCTTCTGCCCCCACTTCGCCAGGAAGAGAAAGTACGTACCTCACGACCTTCCCCTCCCCCTCATCCTTGAGCGGCACTTCTTCCACTTTGCCTCTCCTCCAGTTATACCACAGCTCGGTTCGGAGTTGGCTGGGAGGCCTGAGGGAATATCACGACGCGCATTGGACACAATCCGACCGCCGAGCCCTCGTCCACGCTGGTCGTCAACACATGGCAGCACCCTGCGAAAGAGCCGTTCCAGACTGCCAACTGCATTCGACCGCCTCTATCGTCATTTGTTCGCCTGCGTCTGGCTTCTATCTCTGTATGGTTGATTGCCTGTTACTCTAGCATCTGCAGCTTGCTTCTCGTTGCCTTCGATTTTAGCTGGACCTCGACCTGGCTCACACTGAGCTGTCGCTGCAACATTTAAGCCAACGGCCTGACTAACAATCAAGCTCCCGCTCGGCTTTCGGCCCATCACGCAGCATCCGAGCTCCACGCGCGCCAGCCAAGGGTCTTGCATGGTCGCCATGACGTTCTTCCATCATCCATCACTCTGGGTATCATCCTTCATTTCTTTACGGCAAGCAGTAACCTCCATCGACGACAAGATCGCAACCGGTGGTATATGAGGCGGCGTCTGAGGCGAGGTACAGATACGCGCCTTTGAGCTCGCCCGGTTCTCCCTCGCGTCTATTGTCAAAGTCAGCGCGGAACTTCACGTGAATGCTGTCTCGTCTACTCACCCCATGGGAGTCTTGTCCTTCCACTGCTTCTTGGCCTCGGCTCCGGCAAAAGCAGAAATCTCGGTCTTGATGTATCCGGGCGAGACAGTGTTGACGCGGGCGAAATCGACCCATTCGACGGCCAAGCTCTTACCTGATCCAAGGGTTAGCTCTGAGTCGCCGAACGATCCACATCACTTACACAGGTGGATAACAGCTGCCTTGGACGAGTTGTACACCGTCTGCGACTGCGGCACGTTGACAATATGGCCACTCATGCTGGCGGTCGCGATGAAGCTGCCGTAGGTGAAGCCCTCGAGCTTCTTGCCGTCGAGCGTCGTGCCCTCCTTCTTCTGTCGGCGAAAATGCTCACCGGCGACCTGGGCGCAATAGATCGTGCCGTTGACGTTGACGGCCATGACCCTATCGGCAACGTCCATAGGACCGTCGATCAGGGGCCCCTCCTCCCACGCAATGCCCGAGTTGGCAACGAAGATGTCGAGGCGGCCATTAAATTCGGACACGATCTGCTGGACTGACTCTTGGATCTCCTGGTGGGAAGTCACGTTGACTTGGTACGCCTTGCCTGCGGAAGTCAGCAGCCGAGCATCGTGTCTTTGAACCCCCCTTCACGCACACTTGACACCATATTCCTTCTCGATCTCGGCAGCACGGTCCAGGGCCTTCTTGTTGCTGTTGTACCAGATGGCAACGTTGGCGCCGGCCTCGGCGTACGCGTGGGCGATTTGCAAGCCAATACCGGCGCCGGCACCAGAGACGATGGCTGTCTTGCCCTTGAGGGAGAACAGAGGTAGCACACGGTTGCTGGTTGGGGCCACAGTGGCGTCGTGCTTGAAAGCGCCGTCCTTCATGTCTGCCATGTTTGCGATGGTCGTGGAGAAGGGCTGGAATCTGGCGGTTCTGCTGGCGGTTGCGACACGAGGGACACAGAGCACTCGAGGCCGCGAGACTACAGCGCGGAGGGCGGAGCCGAACATTATATCAAGCGACGGCAGGGTGAATGTGCCGCAAGAGGCCCTTTCTTTTGAAATGGATCGACAGG
Organism: Colletotrichum coccodes; assembly: GCA_020466075.1. Classification (NCBI taxonomy): domain Eukaryota; kingdom Fungi; phylum Ascomycota; class Sordariomycetes; order Glomerellales; family Glomerellaceae; genus Colletotrichum; species Colletotrichum coccodes. The sequence goes on along the minus strand of JAIMZG010000111.1, from coordinate 56,851 downwards.
GTTCTGGGGAGAAGCTTCACCGCAACCAAGATATCGACGATTCCACTCGACGATTCCACAGGGCGGCGAGGGAGGAGCTAATACTAATACTAGCATGGCCGGCGCGCCGCGGCAATGAGTCCCCTGCTTCGTGTGCCTGGCCGACGGAACAATCTCGAGCGAGGTGACGTTGTGGAGCTTAGAGGGGAGCTCTTTGTTGTGCCGTCATACGCTAGGTCGGATGGAGGGGTTAGTGGCAGCCAGCGCCTATCTCATGAGCATCGTGGCTGTCATTGACCCTGAAGACGGCACTAGGGAGATCCCTTGGAGAAATACCCCCCGTCCTGCATGTCGCAAGTGTTCTTCACCACCGGTCGCCGCCTGGGTATGTGGGGGGAAATTGGTGCCATAGGGTGCCGGGTCTCGGGGCTATTCGGGTCGCATTGCTCCAGATTGGGCCGTTTCCAACATGCGAAAGTCCATTTTACCGCAGAATGTTCAAGGTGTCAGGGGACCTGGGGAGGTCTGAATCGTGGGGCCATCGAGGCTAAAACGATCCCCGCCTTGACTCGACTGGCGCGCTTCTACTTACAGCCGCTTTAATACGGATACAGGGACATACATGCAGGCACACGAGACCTGCCGGAACCACCCAACGCGACGACACGATGCGTGACATCAGAAGTTTTGCGCCGTACTTTACACAGTCACCCGCTCAATTCGAAATCATATGCTGGATGCAACTCTTTACCAAATTTGAATACCTAATGCGCCTCGCCGTGCTTCTTCAGCCAACAACCTGGTTCACGACCTGCTCACGAGGGAAGTTGGTGTTTCTCCAGCGTGAGATGAAGTCATCTCGGTTGACTGGTGCCTGTTAGATGCCACTCGCTCGAACATGTTCCTTGGGAAACTCACTATAGGCACCTGCGATGCGTCTTCTTCCTTCGAACGCACTTCGACCGTGCATCACACGCCAATTATCAAAGACTGAAGCACACCCTCGTTAGTAATGATCGGATATGCGCAGAAAAGACTGCACTCACTCAAAACTTGACCGGGCTTCAGTTGCACCCAGTACTCGACCTCAAGCCTTCGGATAATGCCATTCCACTTTCGGGCTGCCGTGTACCACTCGGTCGGAGGAACATCCTTGGTGAAAGGCACAACGCCCCGATCGTCGTTATTCCACCGCACCCGATGCAACTTGCCCGTCTCCTCGTCAACCTCGAGCACGGGATATCTCTTGTCGGGTGATATTGCGATGCCCTTGTTGCCGCTCGCGTGCCACGGCAAGCGCACTTTCGAAAGGATCTCATACGCCTTTGGGTCCTCCTTCAGCAAAACCTGGGCCGCATAGAAGGCGTCAACTAGAAGCGACTCTCCTCCCAGCTTTCCATCTCGAGGGGGTTCTCGTCCCGGCGGAGCTTCGTGAGAGAGCATGTGGAAGGCCTGTAGTCCGGCTGGGTCCGTGAAGTAGGTCGTGTCCGTGTGGGCGGGGAGAGCGATGTTGGTGTACGCCGTGTCGGCCATGGCGAGGTCGGGGACGAAGTCGTAGAATCCGCCGTAGTGCGTCTCGCGAATGAAGGCGATCTTTTCCAGGACGCGCTGCGTCGGCTCGGGGGTCTCGGAGGGTGTTCCGTCAACGAACGCGAAGCCATACTCCCGCTGCGAGGGTCAGCCTAGGGTTCACGACGGATGCACGATCTAGGTCTTCCTACGATGAGATTCGTCAACTTTGCGACGCCCGACTCATCCTCCGAGGCCATGAGGTGATTATAGTCGACGACAGGGCGTCTTTTGCCAATGTCGGAGTCCCAGAAGTGGTAGCTGAGGTACGTCAGCAATGGTGAGCTTTTTGGGCCAAACGTGAGAACCTTACTTGACCTCCTCCGGACTACGGTGGTCATTTTGCAGGTACTGTCTGATGAACTGCCAGGGGTAGAAGCTCTGGTGACCGTCCTGCTCCCCTGCTCTCATCGTTAGTCTGGTCCCGGGCACGTTGGGTAGTTGAGTTCCGGCTCACATGTCACCCTGACCCCTTGCTTTTCTGATTTGATGTCTGAAGGACGAATGTTTTCGCTGATCTACAGTCATCATACTTTTGTCAGAAGTTCCAAGACGGTTTACGGTTGCAGCGATATCAGGTGGCATACTGCGTATGTGTCGAAGTTTCTTTGTGAGGTGTCTTGGTTCACGCACTGGCTGCAACGGCAATTGTCTCTGGATGAGAGTTGTCAATGGGACGGAACACTCTCGTTACCGTAGCCTGTGCCACATACCTCAACCAAAAGTGCGGGCTGCATCAACGGGTGCACGTCAGTTGAGATGTCTTGAAAAATGAAACGGAGGCCGGCTTTGTGATGAGCCGACCACCCGGAGCCGAGCCGGCGAATTAGTAGAAGGGAAGCAATAGCGACTTACAGCGTCGATCTACGGGCAGGGCTTTCCGCCAGGCCATCAAACTGGATCCCGTCCTTGACGACCTTCACATCGAACTGCTGAGACCGGACAACAGCGGATGCGGAGAAATGTCTCGCGGACCCGATGGCCGCCGCAATGCGGGGTGCTGCTCTGAACGCAGTGGCGCGCCTGAACCGGGGGAGGATAGAGTGTGAGACATTCACATGCTACTTGGACCTTTGAGACAGTTTGACCACGAACGAGATTACATACCTCACAGCTCGGGGGCTGACGTTCCTTAGAGAGAGCATTCTTGGAGATTGGAGAATCTGCCAGTTGGGTTTTCTGTGAGCAACAACTCTGAAGGAATGCCAAACTTGACCAGATGTTCGTTGGAGACTCAGAGAGGAGAGGGACTGGACCGGGATGTTTTGGAGGTTTGTCGTTTGAGAAATGCAACGGGATCTCGGGATCGGGGGATGGATGGATGGATGAATGGAGGGGCCTGAGTCTGGGAGCTGGGGTACTCTCAGGCCCACTCGCCCCTCAAGACGTCCTAGAGGACGCCGAAGATGCTGTGGGTGTTTTTTTTCTTGCACTGACATCAGCTGATGGCCCAGCACCCCTGTAGTCTCCTTTGTTGGATTGTTGCGTCCATGATTGGGACAACAAGCCTCGGCACGTCGCCCTTGTGTCGAGTCTCGGGAGCTTTCACGCGAGTTGAAAGAAACGAACAAAGATTCATCGAGACTGAAACATGTGAACTAGCGCCGAATCATCCTCATCACACCCCGCGGCCCTCTTGGCTCGACTCACGCTCGATCGAACACTCAGGCCGCCGCATATCGCTCATATACATACCCCCGCCAGCCTCCAGATCTCGTTCTTATGTGCCCACGGCGCCCCGTCTTCGATCAGGCCACGTCTTGACTGGCAGCCAGGGCGTCGTGTCCATGCTCCTCTCGGTACGTTAGGAACGAAACAAGTGCACAACCGTCGAGTCAACCTCGGTACCGGCGGACAGCCCGAGGTACATCTGGATGTACTTGGCCTTCTCCGCCTCCGGATACGTCGATACGACGCGGTTCGGGTACGCGGGGCATGTGCACCATGCCCACACCGGGTGGTACACGGAGGTCGACTCGGGCTTGGGCTCGGGCTCCGCGTTTCCGGTACATCCCACATATCCCGCAGACCAGCTCGGCACCACGCCCACATGTTTTTGTCCTACGGGCAACGAGAGGAAGATGCTTCCCGCCGTACTCTATACTGCGAAGCAAACAGGAAGCGGAAAGGTAAGCAAAGCGATTGAGGTGCATCGCGGAAAAGGTCTGGTCCCCTAGTGTGGTGTAATGATGATAGTGCATCGCGGGTCTTGTCCGTTCCCTTCAGCTGTTCGTTTATCACTGGAGTGGAATGCTGAAGGAAAGCATACGCTAGTAGCCGGCATTGTTTGTCTCACTTCATTCGTTTCCTTTCATATAGGTGCAAAGCGCACCAGGATACAACCGAACATTTTACAACTTTCAACTCCTTTGTCTCCTCGTCGCCACTCATCAGTCCATCCGACCTTTCATCTCTGGCGCCATTGGAAAGTCTGCCACGTCGTCAATTATGCCTCGCTTCGCCCGCTACGTCTGATCGACTACTCCAGACCGCTCTTCGCGGCCCTTTTGCGACTCCAAGCCCGCAGAGATGGGAATTCCCAGCAAGGATAGCCGCCGTGCCCGTCTTCCCGGGACTGCGGTTGCCTCTCCTGCCTCATCGACAGCCACTCGCGTTCCGGGGCCTGCATCGTGGCAGCCGAAATCATCGTCTCCCTTCCTCTAAGAGAACAAGCGCCGGAAGTACAGCCGGTCTCCTTCACCGTTTGGGGCTTCCTCTGTCAAAATAGCCCAACGGGGCAAGGCGCACCCTCTCTTTTCCCTCCTTCGTCCACTCACATGACCTAGGCGGTACCGACGCAATGGTTCAGATGCCTGTCTCTTCTCCTCTTTGCTGTCCCATCTTCTGCGGGTTGATGCTAGCGTTGGGTACTGGTTGTTTGTGTCGCGCGTAGACGGCTCTTGTGATTGGCCGCGCTTGGCGACAAGCGGGACGTTGGACCTACGCTGAACATCAAACCCATCGTCGCGGCAGAGTCTATCCTGCGGTTGGTCGAACGAAACCTCAGACCAACAGCGTCTTCATCGCCGTTCCTGGCATGTAGGGGACGAGACGTTGATATACTATGATGTCCTCTGCGTCGTTGATCTCGCCGAGTGGCGTATTCTTGAACTTGATGGAGTTGACCTTAGTTGGAACTTCATTTCTGCTGTGCTCCCTTTTTATTTTGATAATCTTGCTTAATCTTCACCAACATGACGGTCTCAGGGATAAGCTGGCGCAGGCTTTGTGCGTTCACATGGCTAGTTTGCCAAGGTCATGTTGTTTGCGGAGTTGAAGTCGTATCCCGATCACCGACAACACTCAAAACCCATGAGACACATCAGCTTACACCGAGAGCATCACGACCGAACACTAGCTGCCCAGTCAAGGGGTATAATGCCTGCGGGAACGGCATGGCAGACTATTTTTGTTGCCCCAGCGACACGACATGCTTGGTTCTGGCAGAGAAGACCACGGCCCTCTGCTGTCCAAAAGGAGCGTCATGCGATACCATCTCGCCCATCATCTGCGACATCACCGCGCAAGACGTTGTCGAAAACCCTGCCAGCCCGATCCACACCACGAAACTGAAGGAATCTCTGCCGGTGTGCGGCAGTAGGTGTTGTCCGTTTGGCTACACCTGCCGAGGAGGTTCTGCCTGCGTCCTGGAGCGGGAGCAGGAGAAGACTCAGACCAGCATTTCTGTCTCGCCCACAACGACGAGAACAAAGACTACGACGACTGCAACGCCGACGGCAACCAGGGCGGCGACGACCACGCCCATCGAGAGAGCCCCAGCGGTATCGACGCCATCTGCCAGTCCGAGCCAGGAACCTTCAACACCATCGGCCCCCATACCAACAGAGTCACCCGCTGCGGCCACTTCCACCGGGAGCTCGACTTCAGGGGGCATCATCGCAGGCACCACCGTCGCAGCCGTCGCCTCAGTAGCAGGACTGACGTGTCTCCTCTGGTTCAAGCGACGCTCCATCTGCGAAAAGGTCGGCTCCACGCGATTCCCTCGACCCTGGCAGCAGCTGCGCGAACAGAGCTCGGAGCAAGGCGTCTCCCTGCCGCGGTACAACTCCCCGCCGCCCGCGTACACGATGGAGATGAAGGCGCCCCCGATGCACACGGTGTTCAGGCACTACAGCCCCGAATCCGTGGGCGACAGTGTGCCCGTCGAGTTGCCCGCCACCCCCGTTTCTTTTAGCGTGTGGAATGTTCGGGTGGAGGGGGAGGCGAGGAGGCCGCGGTCTCACTTTGAGCCCTACCGACGTCCTTGAGGGCGGTCTTGGGGTGTTGGGTTCCTTCCCAGACAAACATTCTACCATGTTCTTTATGCTGATGCATGTTATCATGCACCTTTTACACGAGAGACGAGACATGTCCTGTACACTACTGCGAAAATGGGTTTATAGAATTGGATCATGAGTTCATCTGCCTGCTACTGCTTACCAAAGCCTTCTCGCATCTTCAAGACCATGTCACCCACGTCTGTCGTGCTAGAGGACACAGGTGCCTGGGCTATATCAACGGTTCGGAGGCCATCGGGGGCAGGCATCTTCATCATTCAAGTCAACGTCGGCGACTTCGAACGACACGTCGATGCCCGTTTCCACCAGAGCTAGAAACGGCCTCACAGGATGCCCCGCCCGACGCCGGACCGCGTTATCCACGACTGTACCTTTGTCACGCTCCCCTTGGCCATGGTCTTCGTCCTCCTCATCTTCACCGTCCTCGCCCTCGTATACAGCATCGGCGTCAAGACGCCCATTCCAGAGGAACTAGCAACCGCCTTCGCCGGCCTCGTCTGCGGCCTCTTCGGGCTCTGGCTGGTCGGCCACCTGTTCCGATACTGTAGGGGCCATTACACGCGGGGCATCGCCGAGGCTGTAACACCCCCTCCGCTTCCGCTGACGAATATAGCGACCGGGACTGGAGGTGTAGCTGCGGCGGCCCCTTTGATGCCGCAGGCTGCAGGGGCCTCTATTGTGCTGCCGATTAGCTACCAGCAGCCGCAGCAGCAGGGTCAACATACTCAGCAGTATCAGCCATATCAGCATCACCAGCAGCAACACCCGCAGGGGCTTCCGCCGCGGTCTCAGCTACCACCGCAGCCGCATAAACAATCCCAACAGTACCATTATCATCAGCAACAGCAGCGAGCGCAACCGTCCCAGCAGCCACCCCCATCTCGCAAAGCAACCATTGTGCGACGGCCGAACGATCCTAGAGATGCACCTCCCAACCGAATCCCGTCCATTCTAGTACCAGGGCCGAAGAAGAGGGAGCAACCGTCAGACGCCAATGCGAGGACGAACCGGAAACCTCCGCCTATACGACGTAAATCTAGCGTGCAGCAAACCCCCGAGGGGCATATAGCGGCTATCGTAGTCACAGCCTAGACGGCCCACGCCAACTACATCGCGAAACTCGACAGGTCTCGAGAGGGTCTCGTCTGCCGAGAGCTACCATGGGCGCGACGTCTGTTGATGCGGCCGGGCCCACTGACAGAGGCCGGCGCCCAGCAGCAAACCAGAGCCGTTGGACACCGCGGCAGGAGGACGTCGAACAACACCCACGCTCTGCTTCGATCCGGTCCACGAGTTTGGATTCTGGTACGCGGCGATCTCTGCAGGTGAGGGCCTATGAGCTGCGCGAGATAGCCAAGTACGGGACGTCGATGGCTAACCCCGACCAGCCCGCCCCTCTCAACATTGCCCCCCTGAATATTCGGAAGGCAGTCGATCAGAGCCAAGAACACGGTTTCGATGAACCATACTCCAATATCTGGGTTCCCCCAGATCAGCCCCCGCAGAAAAGCCAACAGGCTGGCCAGGCGACGTCAAGCCTGCACGGTCCGAGGCCGCAACCGCTAAATGACCACAGGGTCGACGAATCCCCCGCCATTCGGACGGTTCCCGCCTCCCTCCCAAGGAAGATGTCACTACCACACAGACCGGCCGAGGCGAGGTACGTCGTCAATATCTCGTCCCCGGTCCTTCTCCTTCACCTACTGCTGTGTCGAAAGGAGCGCAGAGCTTCGAAGAGATGGAATGTCTCAGGGGACGGTCGTCGCAAAGCCCGTTCCGTGCTTCCCTGGACTCTTTCGACTGACTTCGTTCACAAGATTTCGAAAGAAACAACTTCAGGTCGGGGGAGAACAGCGTCAGGACCAACGCCGTGATCCTGTCGAGTAACGTCCTCACGCGCGGCCGGTTTTCGGGTCTCGATAGTGGCAAGGCAAGAATCTCCGAGCTCCTCCTGGGAGAAGGGGGTGATACAATCTTCGAGGCCCAAGGCGAGATTCCCCGACAAGCGCGACAGTGGTGTTATCATCGAGGACTCGGATCAGGCAAGACAGGGTGAGGCCTCGGCCGGTCGTTTGAGTTCCTGGAACAGTTGGTCGCGGCTTTCTCGAGGTCAGGTCGGTTCCAGTGATGTGGGTAGATTCTACTTTTCGACATTGTGAGCGGTGCAGACGGGCTCCAGAACTCGAACATCAAAGTCGGTTTCTTCCATTCCCAACCATGACAGAAATGAGCTCGCAATTTGGTGTGCCTGATATCCGTTGGAGCGCTGAGTGCGCTGAACAAACTCCGGAACCTTTGCCCCGCATGATTCTCCATTCCTTTCCCAAGGCTCTGGTAAGGGGATGCTCCATGTAGAGAGGGGTTAAACTTGGAGATTAGCGTTGCGATCTTGGGATGAGGGGGGCTGGTCGATGGCCGAGCTCTGGTAACAAGTTCAAAGCATCCCGCCATACATCGGGATGTTCGGCCCCCCCCACTACTCTACTATCCAATCATGAATTCACAGCGTGCAGGAGCTGTCGGGAATCATCTCATGCATGGTGCGAAAGGCGAGAGGTCGATGAGTTCGGCCACGAGTGTTTCGTCATCCACTGGGTCACCTAATAGTTACCCCGTAAACTTCGGCCAATGTATATAAGGAGAGCGCATTGAGCCTTCAAATCTGTGAGACGGTCTTCGGAGGCTTCACTGCGCATTCCAGAAATTCATCATAACTTTGGGACTAAAGCGGACGACATAGAAACAGCGCTCGACCCCGTGCTTGACATGACTGACCCCAACCCCGACGGCTCCATGGCCTCCTGGACCAACACGATCTACAATTTCAACCGCGGCAGCATCGACGACGAGCTCGAGCGACTAGCCTACAACCACTTCAATATTTGGACCCCCTTAACTGTCGACCTGCTCCCTCCCCACATTCTCTCGGTTCTCCAATCTCAAGACCGCCCCCGAGTCGCAGACGTCGCGACAGGGGGCGGCGTCTGGCTGGTATCTCTCGCCGATGAGCTCCCTCCCCATTCCGAGCTCTACGGTTTCGACCTCGACAAACTAAAACTCCCGCCGCGCCCGCCGACGCCGCCGATCCCCCCACCCCCAGTATCCCCGCCGCTGCGGCCGGAGCAGCCGAAGTTGGATTTCCGGGAGCACAACGTGCTGGAGCCGTTCCCCGAGGAGCTCAGGGGCACGTTTGATCTCGTACACGTGAGGCTGTTGGCGTTGGGGTTGAAGGCCGGGGACTGGGATGTCGCGGTGAGGAACCTGTTTGATCTGCTGAAGCCTGGCGGGTGGCTTCTGTGGGAGGACACGGGGGATCTGTTCATCAGGGCGTATCCGCCGAGCAGGGCGTACGAAGAGTTCTGGCGGGCTTGCATGAAGCACGACGCGACGGTTGGGAGGGACAATATGTGAGCTGACCTGTCACTGCTTGGCGGATTTCCCGTCGACCGCGGGGTTTTGCTGACACCGACGCAGGATGCCTGCCGCCTTGTTGAAGAAGTTACAGAAACTAGGTTTCCAGAACTGTGAGCAAAAGGTCTGGAGCTCATGGGCGGCGGACGAGTCGATTCAGCACAACGCCTCGACGGCAGTCCTTCGCCTGTTGAAGCCAGCGTTGACAGCAGTGGTTGAGGACGGCGGCGAGGAGACGGTCCGGACCATGGAAGATGTCGGCCGTCTCGAGAGGGAATTGGCACAGGATATAGAGCAAAAAGGTGTCCGCATTGGTTTTCATTACTTTTGGAATTGGGGTCAGCGGCCGTCATGAAGTTTGCGTCTCATCAGGTTCGTCATGTAAATCTCATTCCTCGTAGCAAACAGACCGTGGAGAAAGCTCTGTGTCAATGTGTCCAACGTTGCTGAACGTCTGTTGTCTCTGTCAACATCCTCAGGGCCCGAAATGGGCAGGCCAGTCAACAAAAAGTGGTTTGTGACTTTTGCTTCTACACGAAAGAACATTCCACGGTCGCAAGCAACAACCACGGGACCAACGAACAGCCTTGCAATAGCTCACATACGTCCCGGGTTGAAACGTGACTGGGGGCGGTTGCCCGGATGGGCAGAGTGGGCCGCGCTGGCAATTGCCGGCCGGTGAACTCGATACAAGCCGGCCCTATTTAGGCACACCAAAGCACCCAGGACGACAATTCTCGTCGGCAGCAAGTATAAACAAACACCGCCCTACCTCCGCTCTCTGTTGCCGAGTATTCATACAATTTTGCGTGGACGAATGTCCGTCATATTTCAGCCAGGACATGCTGCTCACTATTGCAGGTAGTCACAACCACGGATGGCATGTAAGGGTCATGCGACCTCTCGGAAAGAAGGTTTCAAAGTCCATCTGCATACTCAACTCTTGAGAGGTATCTGTGAATGAAATCTCGGCGCTAAAGACAGCGTTCGTCCCCGACCCCTTTATCGTGTCTGTCTAGATTCCCTTCAGTTTGTTCCAAAACGAAGCCGACGCCTTATCGCCGCCAACCGGAGGAGGTGACAGAATCATGGTGTTCCAGGTTACCTCGCCGTCGATGTAGAGGCTGTACTTGAGGCTACTCTGCTCTCCCTCTGCCAGATTCTCAATGGTGAGAGAGCCAAACTTGGAGTTGCCGGAGTGGATGTACCTGGAGAAACATCAGTCAATGAAATGACGTATGCCATCGTCTGCACTTACTTCAGGCCAACGTCCTCGTCATCATGTTGTCTGTAACTAGGCAAAGGTGAGGCGAACTGGTTAAGAGGGCTGCACGAGAACTCGTAGGCGGCAGCAGTCTCGGGCCACCTTCCACCTACTGGCGGAGGGAACTTGGTGGCTGCAAATTCGTGGCGGTCGCCAGAAACGACGACTACTCCAACGCCTCTTGCGCCGGCGTCCCACATCGCCTCGAGAATCTTGCGTCTTTCAACCAAGAATCCACCCCATGTATCCTTCCGGTTGATAGGCCAGTTTTTGGTCAGCGGGATCGATGAGGCCACAATCTTCCACTTCACACCCTTCGGCTCAGGTCGGTTTAGCCAATCAAGGAAGTCCTCCAGCTGGTGAGCGCCTAGCATGGTCTTCTCCGGGCTGTCGAAGGGGAGGTCGTTGTCGGACCGGTAGGAGCGGGTGTCCAGCATGAAAAAGCTTGCGGGTCCCTGAACGAACTCAAAGTAAGTCGCGCCCTCTCTCCGTAGGTTACTGGTTCCGGCAACACGCGCAGGAGGAGGGTTGGCCAGCTCTTGGTAGTGGTGCCATGGCTCAACGGCCGCACGGTAGACGCCCGTCGTGTTAGAAGACCAATCGTTGCCAATCTCGTGGTCGTCAAGCACATGTATCCAGCTGAGATTCTGTGCAACGGGCGCCCAGTCCGGAGAGGCGTAAACATGACGGTATTTCTGGCGGTAGTCCTCCTCGGACTTGCCCTGGCGTTTAGGGACATCAATGTAGATGAAATCTCCCAGGAACAACATAAACTGAGCTTGAAGCTTCGGCAGTACATTGGCAAGATGTCGCATGCCTGGGATGGCAAGGGGATGCTCAAAGGGGTTGTACGGGAACCGCGGGAGGATGCAGGAAGTCGAGAGGAAGGTGAATTTGTTGTCCGCAAAGGTCGACATCTGACCCGCCCTCGGGGGCGCAACGAACTCGCCGCTGTGGTTGTTTGACGTGCGCCACTCGTAGATCCTCTGCTGTGAGTGCTTCAGGGGAACGGTGAGCGTCGTAGTGAAGTCGGTCGTGTCGTCGGTGTATCTCATCCCTCCTCCAATTTGCCAGAGAGGGTTGTCGAACGGCGGCTGCGGGTCCTTGATGTGAATCTCCAGGGTGACGGGCATCTTGGCCTGATCGGGCTCACGCAAGACAAATTTGGCTTCGGTGGGGGAAACGTATCCAAGGCGCACGAAAGAAAGGTCGTCTACCGGGTGGTACTGTCGAACGCGAAACAGGAAGTCGGCGGTCATGGCGACCAGGGCAACATTGATCAGGAAGGTAAGGGCCGAGAGGATGGGATTGGCCGAGCTGGGGGTGCCGGCGAGAAGGGTTTTCCATGGGCTGGACTTGTCTTTGACGATGATTGTCTCTTCAAGCTGGATCTCCTCGGCGACGACATGGTCACCGGTGGGTTCATCTTCGGCGCCGCCTACCGAAATGATCTCTTTTACGGTGACGTCGATATCGTCCTCTACAACATCGTACTCCGGTTCATTGATGTATCCCGAAACAAAAGAAGGCGCGAAGACGGTGAACAACGCGAAGATACTCAAGGGCACGGCAGCCTACACCATGATCAGTATTCGTGCCAAGCCTGGTAATTGAGTGCTCGGAAATAAGTGAAACTTACTGGGCCCGGAAACTAGAGTTGTTGCACCCAATAATTAGCGACCAATTGCTGACCATGAGACTGCTATAACTTACCCATCGCAGGAAGAGGTATGAGACCACCCTCAACGCGATCGAAGATGCGGTTGCTATGCGCGTCTGGATCGTCATGACGCCAAAGGCTCCGTTGGAGTTGGAGTGGGTAGACCGGAACGTAAATGCCAGTCGGTTGCAGGTGCTATTTTAAGGTGGTGGAAGCTGTGGTAAATATAGAGGATTCGCAACGAGTGCCGACCGAAAAGAAAAAGGACCTGCTTACTCCTCTTGCAGTTGGAGAGTTGAAAAGGCAAGAAGGAGGAGGGCTGGATGGAAGGAACCGTCCATGCACTTGCCCTCTAGGAGTGGAAGCTTTCACAGACGTGACGTGACAGCTTAACAGACCTCCGGGAGAGATGAGGTCACTGATAAATGAAAGGCCCCATACGCGTTGAAACACTAACGCGCGATAACGAGCCACTTGGGGAGGGCGACATGTGAGCGTGGCTGGTGACGATGGAGCTTGCGAACTTGAGGGAGCTCGAATGGGGCTACCTCACAGAGGCGGTACGTACTTCCTGGGGCAGCAGCTCCGCTGGCGTTTGTCCCTGCCTTCCACTGCGTTCTCGGCCGACTGGTCTGTGCGCCCATCCAAGGGGCTACCTTACCTTTAGCGGGCGCCAATTTTCCGCGCGCCGAACTTTCAATCGTGGCCCGTTCTAAGTGACCCTTTTGGCGACAGCTTGTCCACAATCCCCTGCTCCAAGAGTCGACGAGAGATACCCTCACGCGCGCCCCGAGACTCCCACGCAACCACATCATGAGGGTATCATCTATTGCCTGCGGGCTTCTTGCCTGTATCGTTTCCCAGGTCGCCGCCACTGCATTGACCTACAAGCTCCACGCAAACGAGAAGGCCTGCTTTTACGCCAAGACCCAGAAGGAGAACGAGAAGATTGCCTTTTATTTTGCTGTAGGTCGATGATCGCGTTGCATCCCTTAGACAATGGGCTAATCCGATATGTGCAGGTTCAATCTGGTGGCTCCTTCGATGTCGACTACGTCGTAACGGGGCCGGGCAACAAGATCATCCTCGATGGGGCTAAGGAGCGTCAGGGCGACTTTGTCTTCACTGCCCAACAGCTGGGCGACTACGAGTTCTGCTTCAACAACGAGATGAGTACTTTCGCCGAGAAGTTTGTCGACTTTGAGATTGCCGTATGTTCCTTATTTTGCTCCATGCGATATAGAATGCTGACTACAGCCCTGTTCCAGGTCGAGAACGAAGTTCGCGCCCAGCTCCCCGCCAAGCAGGGTGCTTCTCCCGAACAGCACACCACCCTCGAGGAGACCATCTTCAAGCTCTCCGGCCAGCTCTCCACCATCTCCAGAGGCCAAAAGTACTTCCGCACCAGAGAGAACCGAAACTTCAGCACCGTCCGCAGCACCGAGGGCCGCATCATCAACTTTAGTATGATCCAGTGCGCTCTGATTGTGCTGATGGGAGCTCTGCAAGTGTTTATCGTCCGCTTCTTCTTCCAAGGAGCTCGCAAGGGTTACGTGTAGAGCGGCAGTTGCAAAAGTTGGTTCTGTATTTCGTGCGACGCGGGCAAAAAAGGAGTCACCAGGGACTCGTGTACATCACAAGTAAAGAGGCATGATGTGGTGGTTCACGGTATGAAATATCAACGACGATCAGAATTCCAGCGCTGTTCCCATGAGGTCTAGGAGTTATGAAGCGGCTGGAGAGTACACCATCAAAGGCCATTAGCACTGGCTGCTAGGATGTATATTGAACGCTTGATGAGCGTCTCTATCTGCCAAATCATTCACGTGTGCGGTGACATTTGGCTGCTGATGTGTCCCGCATATCAGAGTTTAGTAAGTAGTTGGAAGGCTGTCCAGGGTAAATCCTTTGTCGGTCTAGACAAGTTGCCCGAAACCCACGGCCCACGCCACTGCGAGTTGGTACAGAGCTACCTGAAGCTCAATTGAAGCCTCCGCTCATGCATCCTACCGAACGAGGCTGCCCCACGTCAGTTTCCTGGTTCAGGGGACCTCAACTGACGGTGCTCTCTGATTGGTGGAAACTGTGGCTGGTATGCCCAGCCACGGCAGGCTGCAAGTGGAGCCACGGCCCTTCTATCTCGGGGCGGCTTGAGCTTCGTGTGAGCTTCGATAGCAACGGCAGCCTCGCCTGCGACCCGGGTAGGTCCTCTCAACGACCACTTCAACTTATTTCACGACCTCACACGCATTCTACGAAACAGTGCGACATACATGGAGACAAATCCGTCAATCGCAGCCGACGCACCAACGAGACACATCGCAATTACACACCACCTCCAAGGAGGTGGATCGCGACTTGTCAATGCCGAGTGGTCCTCGCAATAGCTCGAAACAGCCGAAGAAGCCTAGAGAACAACCTAAAGAAAAGTGGTACATAATCAGGGACATCCTCCAGGAAAGGAAGCGCGGCGCAAATATTGAGTATCTGGTGGACTGGGAAGACGACCCCGACTCCGGCGAAAGATACCGTCCTACCTGGGTAAGTCGCTTGTTGACCCATGTAATGCAGTGACTCTGACACCATGTAGACCCCGAGTAAGGACGTCACGTCGAAGGCGATATTCGACTGGAGGAAAAGGCTCGACGCACTCTATCAGGACGACCACGCGACGCGCCCCGAGGGGTCAGAAGCGCAAAACATTGGAGGGCCGCAAACAGAGGACGCATCCACGCATGTTCCAGCCGAGAACTCGCTCGACAGCAGTCAGCCCCTCCAACCACAACGCAGGCGAAAGAGACGCCAGCCTAGACAACCCGACGACTCGCCACTCTGGGATTCGGAAGGCGACCTCAACCCGCCGCAGCGGAAGAGATACTATAGCGAGGCTCCTTCTTTGCTCTCATCGGGTTCCGAGGTAGACACGGATGCCGCCTCGGATATCCTTTACAACAACTTGAGTTTCTTTGTGGAAATACCCTCCAAAGTAGATCACGACTTCTCCGAGTACGTCAGCGTATCGGATTCGCACGGCTCAACCTCACTCGGTTCCCAGCCTGTCTCGGCGCTCGAAGACGAGGATAGTCAGGTGGTGCTCACTGGGAATCTCAGTCAAAGAACCATCCCTGACTCACAAAACTACTCGGCATTTGATACACAGGATTCGCAGGTGTCTAGCAAACTACTAGCATCTTCTATCAGCAACAGGGCGGGCACCAACACAGACCGTGAGGTCTCGGATTCGCAGAAACAGTCGTCATTGAGTAAGTCTACGGGCTCTCAGATTCCCCTTCAGAGAGCACTAGACCGCCATTCGCCATTCTTTATTCGCCGAACCCCCTTACAGCCAGGCCCTTTAGGGTCTTCTCAGGACCGTGAGCAGGAGCCGGTGTTGTCGGGTTACCTTCCTTTGACGCATAATAGTCTGAGCAAAGTCAAGAACCAAGCCTTGGTGACATCTTGCCTGTTTCGTCTGAGCCTCAGGAACTGACTGAGAAGTCGGCGTCATCGAAGCCGGTCCAGTCACGGCCTCAGCGGATACCCTACTTGACTTCTCGAGCCCCATCCCAGCAGTCCTCACGCGAACACGACTCCTTTCCAGCTTCTGTCTCCAACAGATCAATTCCATCGCATCAAGTTGATGACTTGGGCACCGTATACCGGGCCGAGCACTCAGAAGATCATTCGGCTAGTGGAGATCTACATCAAGGATCGCACCCAGCTGGAACACCCATCTTTCTGACGCAACCTGCTTTTGACTTCGATATCACTTCCTTTCAAACACCTTCGTCTACCGAGAGTGCCTACGCGCGCAACTCGAGTGTTTCGGCGGCCAGCCAAAACAATAGTGCAGCTGAGCGAATTATTGCTTGCTCCGATACGCAGAACGGCCATAGTCAGAACACGCAACTTGCGCAGGTCGTCTCGCCACTACCCAACATTTCTGCGAGTCAAATCGAATCGAGAGGCAACAGCACCGAAGACCCTGTGGTTCCCGACACCGTACGCCGCAGTCCTTCGCGAAAACGACTTCTCAGTACCAGATTTACTAGTCCAAGTTCTACTCCATCTGACTCTCTCAACGCCGGAGCCTCCAGTCGATCGTCGAATCGACTACCTGCAACGCCCGAGCACGACGAGGACGATATCTCAGAGGCTGACAGCTTTCAAACGTGCTTTGAAAGACGATCACTTCCCCCACTATCTTCATCATACAACTCTCAAGAAGACGAAAGCCGCCCTGGTCGACCCACAAGTCTACCTCCCATCATGGACACATCCAGTGGCGAGCCACTCTCGGCCATTGAAGAGCTGATGAGGATTCAAGAAGCTGCTCTGCAGGGCACGTTAACCGAGGCTGGATTAACCAGCCCTACAAACGTGCCAGCGCAACATCGCGAAGATGACCCTTCGATGGCGGACACCGGCGACCACGTATACTCGGCGTCTATTGCCAACCCATCCATCCATATCAACTCACAGCCCGCTATTCCAAATGACTGGAGTATGGGAGAGCCCGTCGCATCCTCCACAGACATGCCCGTTCTGTCCAGTGCCCCCCCGGGCACAGTAATCGGGGCTCCGGTTGACGAGGGGCCCCGGACAGCCAGCATGGGAGACATCTTCCCTGGCAGTCTAATGCCGCCTGAACCCGCCGATCAACTCCCCATCACCATCTCTCCCTCCGATATTAGCAGGTCAATTGACCCAGACGAGGGCTTATCCGGCCTTCCCCAGCACGATGACCAGCCTTTGGAGATGCTGCCAGAGGACGATACCACAGCAGGAGGAAAGAGCACCGCCACGTCTCCCGATATCGAAGAGCCGTACCTTTCAGGGCCCCCAACGGTGGCAGACCAGAGCGAGTACCTGGTCACCGTGTCGTTTCCGGCGAACATCCGCCCGCTGTATCTGAGCACGATGACGGCCTACAAGCGCGAAATCGAGCAGTTTAACCTGGCACTGCAGTCCGACGAGGGGTTGCCTGATCAGGCCACAGTGGACGCCATTGGAAGACTGTTTGGCCAGCTTCGCGATATCTGCGACATGCCTGCATCTCTCGACCGTCTTTCGATCGATGCCTTGTCAGCATCCGACTTGAAGAAGCACGCTATGGGTACCAACAGCAAGTTCTTCTTCGTAGGTCGGTTCCTGGAGCGACTGCAGACGAGCCACAAAAAGGTTCTCATCGTCGTGCGCGACATTAGTATCATCGGCTATCTCGAAGCTGTTGTTGGAACTGGAGACATGGCGTACTCCCTCAAGGGCCTGCATGAGCTCGAAAATCAAGATGAACATTCCCTGCTCATCGTACTTGTGCATACCGAACAACCTCTCGTCGATGACTTGAGCGACTTTGACGTGGTCATTGGTTTCGACAGCGGCATCATGCATACGGATGTTTTGAGTCGGTGGGCTGAGATGAGCGGCAAGAAGCCGATGCTAATCAGACTCATGACGACCTGTTCTATTGAACACCTCGAACTGATGATGCCGGCGGAACTTGAAGGCTTGGAGAGGCAAAATGCCCTGCTTATTGCCTTGTTTCAGGCAAGGTCACTCGTGGCTAATGACGAACAGGGTGAGATGATTGACCAATTCACCTCTCTGTTTGCCAGCCAAGCAATCGACCCTGACCCCAGCTTTGGATGGGAGCCTGAGCCTATTCCTTCATCTGTCCTTGACTTTTACTCCAGCACTCAACCTCAGAGCCAGATGCCGCCCAGTGCGGAGGAGCTGACGACGCGCAAGCGCAAGGCTGTGAGTTGTCCTTCTGCCTCAGCTGGATGCCAACTAATATGTGGATTTAGGATGACGGGTCGCAGCAGGTAATCAAGCGTCTGCGGTTGAGTCCTACTCCCGGACGAGCGGCGGGCGACATCGATGCCGCAGTCCACGGCCATCTCAATCCAGACTCATCCCGCTTGCATGTCCAGACAACCCAGGACTACCTGGACTCTTTGACGACCAAGGTAAGCCACACGTGGTTCAAAACACTGCCAATACTAATCGGTACAGGTCTCCGAGCTGGAGCACCAATTAGAGGAAAAGACGACCTTGGAGGCCAACCTGCGCAAGCACATCACCAACCTCTCCAAGAGGGTTAAGAGTCATGACAAAACCATCAATCTCATTCAGGAGAGACACATGGCCGCGCTTCGGGAGCGGAGTCAATTCGAAGCTCAGCGGGATGAAGCGCAGCAAAACGAGGAAACGGCCTGGGAGAAGAGTCGACACTGGGAGACCAGGGTACAGGCCTTGGAAGAGGAGCTCAAGAAGAAGAGCGCCACCCTCGAAAAGGCTCTCATTAATGCCGGTACCGTCGCTACCGAGACCTTTAAAGAAAAGACAGAAGAGCTCGAGAAGGCCCTAGCTAAGATTGAGGAGCTAGAGAAGAAGCTCGAGAGCCGTGACGGCGAACTAGGATATGCCAGAGACGCATACCAGACGGGCAATCACGCTAACAGCGAGTTGGCCCGGGAAAACCGCGAGCTCAAGGAGCAGGTCAGCCTGCTGCAGAAGTCAGCAGTGAGCAGCCTAGCGCAGGTCCAGAACGTCAACGCCGGAGAGCAGGTCAAGGAAATGCAGCGGCAGATCACCGAGACGCAGGCCATTTCCAAGGACCGTGAGAAGGAGTTCGCGCGTGTGGAGAAGGAGTTGCGGGCGCTCAAGAACGGACGAAGGGAGACGAGGCAGCAGAGCGTGCCCCGAAGTCCGAGACTGGGCATGATGAGCCCGAGAACGGGACGTGCTGCGGGTGGTTCGGCTAGCAGGGGGACTTCGCCTACACCGCATGAGTCTGCCGGCGGCACGCCCGTTCCGGGTCTGCAGTTCTTCAACACTCCGGCCAACGGCAGGTGGGGCCACCTTCGAGATTGAGGGGGTTTGGAAGTTGAGATTGTAGTCCGAGCCCTGGAGGATACGAGAAGACGACTAGCTGTGTTTTTACCCATACTATGTTACCGAGGGGACGGAGTTTCACCCCCAGGAGGGATACCATTGAGGGACCATCGATGTCACGGCTGGCTCTAGTTCCGATGAGCTAGATCCTAATAGAAGCAGTGAGCGTTGCAGTGAAAGCAGGTCTTCATATCTCGGTACTGATGTGGCTCGTGTCTTGAGCTGCTGTTATAAGCATATGACCAGAGGCATCGAGGCGTTGTATTCCTTTGTCTCGGGTGCAGGTCCCAGCGTTCCCCACAGAATTGACTCGAGAGCTTGTTTAACGTCAGGGCCATCCACCAACGTCGTGAATGAACATGGACGTCTGTCTGACGTGCAGGGAAGTCGAACAAAGGAGATTGAGAAGAGCAGTAAGATGGTACATGGGACTTGATTGAAATCACACTACCAGAAAACTCCCCTGCTCTATCGACTTCACACAAGACACACGCACACGAGGCAAGCAGACTTGGTCGGGTTTGCTTCGCCCTTCTCACTCCTCTTCAATCCCCTGTAGAATATACAAGTTTGGTTTGTGGTTTGATTTTGGCTCCGGCCTGGTCTCACGCTCCAGCCGCCTCCAAGGACTTCGGTTTGATGGTCTCGATGGCCCTGCTTCGGATTCCCCCTTCGTACAGAGTCAAAGAAGATTTAGTTCTTCTCCTCGGGGTAGATGTCCTCCTTCAAAGGGACGCCGAGCTCTTCCCTCAAGGGCTTGAGCTCCTCGAGGTACTGCTCGTACTGGCCCTTGTTCTCAACCTTGGCCTTGACACCTATGATGAGAGGGGAAATTAGTCCATGTGACATTTCAATTGTGCACGGCTAGGGTTGCGGGTTCGCGACTTGATGAGAAGTTGCTCGGGCCTGTAGAAGAATTGCACGGAAGCAAAGGGGAGGAATGGCGTACCCTCGAAAATGCGGACGGCGGTAGCGAAGTCATTGACGCGACGGGCAGCCTTGAGGGCAGCGGCGACGACGGAGGGAGAGGGAACCAAGTCATAGGCGAAAGCGTTGTTGAGGTTGCGCTGTTGTGCGAAAGAAAAAAGAGAGTCAGCCTCGTCCTATCAGACCACTTTTGCCGGGACTAGGTTCAGATCCCGAGGGAGTTCCCAAAGGCCGTTGCGTACCTGAAGCTCGAAAACATCCTGGACGCCATCGAATTCCTTCTCGAATCTAATGCGAAAAGTCAGTGGTGCCAACTGGGAATCGAATTGAGTAGCCAGGGGTCTCAATGGCTTTGTCGCGAGGAGGGGGGACGATGGTGGCATGATTGCCGGATACGATCCTTCCAGCATCCCTATCTTCACTCTCACCCGCCCAGAGGTCCCCTCTCCAACCCCCAGCCCAACCGAGAATCCGGGGTAAATTTCGACTCACCTCGCGCTGAACTCCTCAAAGGTCTCCTCAGCGTGTTCGCCGGAGCGGAGGCGGGCACTGGTGCTGAAGGTGTTTGCGGCGGGGACACCAGCGACGACGGGCAGGAGCATGCCGGAGCGGGCGACGAGAGGCTGGCGGATAGGGTTCGCACGGAAGAAGGTGGTCGAGCCGCGAGCGGCGACGCGGAGGATGGAGGCAGACATTGTCGGGGATGTCGATATTTTCGATTATAGAGGCGGACGACCGAAGGGGAGAAAGGACCGGTGCGGACGTGGGTCGCGGGCGGCTATGTGACGTGGGAGAGGTTTTTTTTATTTTTTTTCGCGCGAAGCTATGGGCGTTTCGTTCGGGATTGAATCGGGTGATGGTGAGTGTTGGCATTGTAGGCACGAAAAAGGATTGGATTCTGCGAGATTTTGATTGGATGACTAAGCGGTAGCTCTGTTGCTTAGGAGCCCACGGCGCCCTTAGCTGAGCTCCAGGCCGTGCGAATTGGTATTTCTCTGGGCTCGTTGCGCAGAGAGTTAGTGGACGAACACAGTCAACTGGGCCTTTTCGCACGAGAGCCCATCGTCAGGCCACTCTGGACGGTTTCCCCCGAATCTGGATATGGTCATACTCATCCTCCCGTCCCTCACTGGTTCCCTGGCTCCCAGGCAGCGAGAACCCTGAAAGATGCAGTGGCTATTCACTTTGCGTGATAGCTCACCAGGACGCTCTGCGGCGGGGTTCGTCGGTTTCCAGGTGGACGAGGTAGGCTCCAAGCCTCTCTCCCCCACGGGCCGGAGTTGGGAAGCGATTCGAGGTTCGGTTCTACCGTTCTACCGTCCTCCGTCCGTCCGTCCCATCCTGCCACACCCACACGCGCATCAAATAACACGCTGCAATACAAGGCTGGCAGGTCCTCCGGGCTCTTTTAAGGGGAGGAGTTGATTGGGAGAGGGTGAAAAAAACACGGGGCCGAACCGGGACCAAGATGCCGGAAATTGTGACGGCATCCAGCACGTCCTGCGTCCTTGCATGGGAGGATGATTCGGTTTGTCTCCAGGTCAATTGGCTGGAGCCGAGGCACAATCTTTTCAATCGACCCTCTTCTTGCATCGAGAAGACCTGAGTCCTGACTCTCGTCGCTGGTCGTCACTCTTGCAACTGGCTAACGTAGCCTAAACTTCCGAGATTACAAGCTGCATCACGAGCCTCAAGGTATCCGGTACCTGCGGGCGTGACGTTTGTTTTGGGGCTAGGTCGAGTTGGTAGTGGGTTGGCCCGACCTGCCAACTGGATTTGTCGAGCGCAGGACCAAGACTCCAAATCTCCAAGGACTCCAACTTGCCCGCGTCATTTCGCAGCAGCACAACAGGCAAGAGGCAGTGTTGTCCTTTTCGTACAGGTACTGAGGCACAGCCAACACTGCGCTTGCACGCCCAGCCGCAGCTTCTATCCACTCAATCAGCGTGCCAATAGTTGATACACATAGTACCTTGCTCACTGCAACGCTACCTCCCCAACCTAGGCACGGCTCTCCGGGTTCTCTGCTGCGGCATGCCGGCCGGTGACATAGGCAGGGTCACGTGCTGGGCGCATTGTGCCTTGGAACCTTGAATAGCGACCGGGTGCCCAAATGAGCATAGGCCCAGGCACGGCCTCTGATTGGCTACACCAAGGTTTGACAGCGAATCACATGCTGCACGATCAAATGAGGGCCGCGAAAATGGCTGCGCGACAAAGTACAGGGTACCTGGACCTTTTCGATAGGAATTTTCCCCTTTTGACCATCTCAACAACTTTTCGCATCGCCGCTGCCACCAGCCCTTCCTCCCGTCTTTGCTTCCCTCCTCATAAACCAACTCGTACCCGTGGCGTTCGACTACATCCTGTTGTCTGACCACCTCCCTTCCCTCCCCTCCCCAATTCTCCAGACTGTCATCGGGTGTCCCGCGGCGGGTAGAGTGTTTGCAATTGTCGTTTCTTTTCTCGTTGCTTCTCGTCACTCCTTAGGCTCTGCCTCTTTTTGGGTTGTGTCGATCAACGCTCTGCCGCCGCACCGCGTGCATTGCTGAACACCCACCTCGTCTGCCATCAGGAGACCCGTGTCTTCCGCGTCGAGTCCACCAGGGCAACCCGCATCGAGACCCACGGTCATAACCGAAGTCCTCGCCGTAAATCTTCGCAATTGCGCCAGATTCCAACTTCATTCTTCTCCGAGCTCGAAAAAAAACTCAAGATGGCGACCCAAGCCCCTCCTCGTTCTACGAGCAATTGCCTCTCCCTACGCTCGACCGCCCCTTTGGCATCCACTTATGGCCGCTGCTCGACAAGATCTGGACTCCCATCGTGGGCTACCCCGTGAGCGAGTTCAGGTTTGTGCCTGGCGTCACGCCCATGTCGACCATCAAGCAGGCTGGAATCTTCGTCATCATCTACTACACCATCATTTTCGGCGGCCGCGAGTGGATGCGCAACCGTGAGCCCTACAAGCTCAAGGGCCTCTTCCTCGCCCACAACCTGTTCCTCACCGTCGTCAGCGCCGGTCTCCTAGCCCTCTACATTGAGGAGCTCCTGCCGACCGTTGTCCGCGGAGGCATTTTCCACGCCATCTGCGACGCTGAGGGCGGATGGACCCAGCCTCTCGTTGTCCTCTACTACGTTAGTCCATCGATTCGCGTCTTGTTGCCAGCAATTGACCATTCCAGATGACCTACCTGACCAAGTACCTCGAGCTGTTGGACACTGTGTTCCTCTTCCTCAAGAAGAAGCCTTTGAGTATGTGCAGCACCGCGATCCCAACCTTGCGAAACCCAGCACTAATAACATGCAGCTTTCCTTCACTGCTACCACCACGGCGCGACCGCTCTCCTCTGCTACACCCAGCTGATTGGCTCGACCGCTGTATCGTGGGTTCCCATCACCCTCAACCTCGGCGTCCACGTCGTCATGTACTGGTACTACTTCCAGAGTGCGCGCGGCGTCCGCATTTGGTGGAAGGAGTGGGTTACTCGTTTCCAAATCATTCAGTTCATCATCGATCTCGGTAGGTTCCAATCCGTAGCCCACAGTTTCTGGGCGCATGCTGACGGCCGCAGGTTTCGTTTACTTTGCCTCCTACACCTACTTCACCTCGACCTACTTCCCCTGGATGCCCAACGCCGGCAAGTGCTCTGGTGAGGAATTTGCTGCTTTTGCTGGTATCGGTATCCTCAGCTCCTACCTCGTCTTGTTCATCTCCTTCTACCTCGCGACCTACAAGAAGGGCGGCAAATCGCAGACTCGCAAGTCTCTTCGCCGCATGAGCCAGGCTCCCCTTCCCGACCCCCACACGTCGCCTCGGCCGTCGCCGGTCACTCCAACGGCAGCGCCAAGGCCAGCGGGGCCAAGGCAACGGCTCTACTCCCCGATCCCGAAAGGCCTGAGGCGCTGGCATCTCGGATGCCGTCCACAGTGTGGAATGTATATATGCGGATGACCGTACAGACATGTGGAGCTTTCTGTTCCGAATATCTCAGCGGCTTACACGTTTGGATGTGGAGAAAAATCATTCTTGGCTTGACGGCATGCCAGGCCGCGCGACGACGATCATTTGAGGCGCGGCCTTTTTTTCACAACTGTGTGTATTACTGCATCGTTCCCGCGCGACTAGCGAGGGACGCTTTGAAAACCAAAAAGAGCCTGCTGTGGTGAGCAGCAGGCTCACAGTTGGACGTGTATGACGACCTGGGAGGCTGACGTTTGTATGTTTGTGTGCCTTTGGCGAACTGGGGATTGGCTTCGGTTGTTGGGCATCATTTGCAAAGGACGAAACGACCTCCGGGTGGGCAGCAAAGGGCCACGCTCTCACCCGGGAGGAAACAAACTTAGAACATTTGTAATTTTCCTTGTGTTTCTTGTGTCATAGATGGAGCGGCTGTCGCCTCGACTCGGATGAGGCCGGCGCCGCTTGGTACTAATACTCTTTCACTACGATGCAGCCAATCTGTTTCTGGCCGGTGACAAGTCGAGCAGACGCAGGTGTGCTCTAGGCTATGCGACGTGGTTAACTTTGACCATATCATCGTCGCCAAGGGTATGTTGTTGGTCTTTCTTATCTCCCCTATCCTGCCCCTAAATGATGAGTAACTCGCGTTATACCCAGCTCACTCAGACGCACAATTTGTGCGGGTGCTGAGAATACGTTTGATCACGTCTGATCCATTGGGTTCTTCATGTTTCCTGAAGCACACTTTTTGAGATGGGCATGATTGCTGACTGTCGTTCAGGTTGCTTGCTGAGCTTGATGACGTTGAATGTCTGGATGAGAGGGATAACAAGTAGAAGAATACGATGATTTACAAAAGACCGGTCTGTTGTTCGTCCGGGAACTTGGCTGATATTGGTTCCATGAGCATGACATGAGTCTGTTTGTCCTCGGACACTGGTGGTTGCCCTTGAAGGCTTTCTATGAGCCGGTGCCTGCAATCTACGATTGCGTAGGTTAGCCGAATGTGTACGATTTTGCTTCCAACCACCAATTCGGCGTCCTGCTCTCCTTGAAGCTTTCTTTGAAGTGAGATGCTTTCCGAGGCATGATTGAGATGGAGGGACGGGCAAAGTCCGTCCCCCCCCCCTTTCCATCTGCATGCACGCCACCCCTCAGTACGTACCTCACGTCTTTCCTTGAGGCCAATTTCAGTCTTGGAACGACCGATGACCTGCCATATTCATCTTCACTTTGATAGTGTCAGCCTAATGGTCAGCCCTCCATTCAACCTCGCCCCAAGCCGACCTCTCGGGCCGTCTTCCCGCACGAACGCCGACCAATGGAAACCTCTACTGATTTACCCGGCTCGCACCCATGTCGTGGGTTCAAGCTTCCAGACTGGTGGGATATACATGCGAGCCTCCCGTATGCGCCTTGGATGCAATGCAACTTCAGGATCTCGGTACAACTCTTCAGATCACATCTGCGCGCAGACCCGAACCTGGATGACGGCGTCAAACATCTCGAACGCCAAGTCTGCCCGAAGCCATATCACGATTAGGGCAAGACGAAGCCTGATCCTGTGGTGTTAGTGAATCTTTGAAGGATTTAACCGGTGGCCCTAGACCACGCTTTCCCCCTCTCGCAAGTTGTATGGGGGATGCTCAATCAATGTATTCGTCATGACACAGTCGTCGCCGCCATGGGCAAAGTGTATAAATATAATCGAAAGTCCGCGATGGAGTCAAAAGTCTCCTCCCGACCCATCCAATCCAATGACCGCCACCCCATTACCACCACGATGATTCTCCTCGCCAGCTTAAGTCTTTCCCTATTCATGCTGCTCGCGAGAGCGTCATGCTCGCCTGCGGCGTCACCAACAGCCAAAACCCTCAATGGAACATACGAAGGACGGCATCTTCCTGAATTCAATCAGGACCTCTTCCTCGGCATCCCCTACGCCCTCAGCCCTCGTCTCCGCGATCCGGCCCCCCTGAACGAGTCGTGGGTTGGCGTCCGCGATGCCACTCGCTATACCGTCGCCTGCTACGGTGATCACTATCAGCCTGCTCTGGATTCTGTTGGTGCCACAGTGGGCGAGGATTGCCTGAACCTGAACATCATCCGCCCCTCTGGAACCACCCCGTCATCGAAACTCCCCGTCGTGGTATGGATACATGGCGGCAGCTTCCTCGCAGGCTTTGGCGGGGATGGTAACACCAACACCTCCTATGTCATTCGTGACTCCGTCGAGAACGGCACTCCGATCATTGCCGTCACCATCAACTACCGTCTTGGCTTCTTCGGTTTCCCAGGTGGAAAGCAGGTCGTCGCGGAAGGCGTCACCAACCTCGGCCTGAAAGACCAGCGACATGCGCTACGCTGGGTCCAGGAGAATATTGCCTCGTTCGGTGGCGACCCAAGCAAGGTAACACTATGGGGTCAGTCCGCCGGCGCCATCTCAATCGGTCACCAGATACTCGCTTATGGTGGGAAGGGGGCCGAGGAGCTGTTTCGAGGAGGCATTATGGTGAGTGGCAGCGCAGGCTCGCCGGCAAACTTGCTGCTCCCTACACACCCGGGCATTCTAAAAGCCTACGACGACCTTTTGAATGCGACAGGCTGCGCCGATGCGGATCACACGTTGGACTGTATTCGCGACGCCCCGACAGACGTGGTCTGGAAGTCCACTATTCGCGCTCCGGGTCTCTCTTGGTGGCCGAGCATTGACGGGGATTTTATCAAGACAGCCCCTACATGGCAACTGCTCGACGGTGACATCGCCCCAATCTCCATCATCATCGGCGCCAACAACGACGAGGGCCTCTTAACGGCGAATGCCTTGGCCGCCGGGGCAGAAACGGAAGCCGATGCGGCACAGCTACTCCGCTTTAACTTTCCCGCCGCAAGAGAATCGACCATCCAGAAGGTCCTGGACGCTTTCCCCGTCGACGCCCCCAACCCGCCATACTCCCTGCCCGTGGACCCCGACCCAACCAAAGACCCTTTCTGCGTGGCCCTCCGCGAGGCTAACATGACCTGCGGGGCACAGTATCGCAGATTGGCAAGCATCTACAGCGTCATCGCGTCAGTCGGCGGCCGGCGGTTGACGGCAAGGGAATGGGCCAGGGCTGGCATCTCCGCGTACAGCTACCGCTTCGACACGAACCCTACTGACATTCCCATCGTCAAGAATTTCCTCGCCCCAGGGTTCGCGACGCACTCGGCAGAGTATGCCTACTTCTTCGGGTTCCCGCCCGAGTACGACATGCTTGGGATGAACCCGCCCGTGCGGAACGTGTCGTCGCATCTAACGCTCTCGAGAAATATCGTGGACAAGTTCATTGCGTACATCGCCACGGGTGACCCTAACTCGATGTCAGGTATGTGTCGTATGTCGGGCAGAAGACCGAAGCCGGACTAACCTTTGACAGCCCCCGAAGTGCCCGAGTGGCCGGAGTACTCCGTCTCGGAGCCGACAAACATGGTCTTCAACGCCACGTTCTCGGACAACACAATCTACACGCACGTCGAAGCGGACACCTGGCTCGAGGAGAGCATGGATCTTTGCGTCAGGTATGCTGGCGAACTCAGCGCCAACAGCGACTGGCGTCCGTAATCTGTTGTCCCGAGCCGTCGCATCGCTCGACTTGTCTGGGATTTTCCCTCCAAGAATCTATCCGTGTCCGTTTGTCAAGGGTCGGTTGCGTCTGCGTAGTATCCGCGCGGAGGTGTAGGGAGAGCACCCAATCGGCCATAATAACAGAGGCTGGCCAAGACCCGTCCATATAGAATGCATCAAATATCCTCTAGATCGAGCATCGGACACATCTTCAGCCATATCCTGTCAATAATCTCAAATCAGTTAGGACTGAACAAATGAGCAAGACGCCATCAGTCTGTGTCACTGAGAAAGTAGTACACACCCGACGCCCCGGCACCATGGATTTTATGGATGGTCAGCACACAATGTCAACAGCAAATTACAGCGGGTTTCTCTCAACGGCATCTGGAATTCATTCCATGGCCCGCCCTAACGACGAAAGCCCTCACAATATTCATTACATGCTCTACCTCCCTCCTCTTTCTCTGCCCGCCCCTTCAAAAGGCCGCCGTCCCCATACCCTCAGCGAGGGATGTTCTTGTGTATGTGTGAGAGAGAAGAAAAAAAAGGCTCAAAAAAGACACGCATGGTTGAGTTATTTGTTACATGGTGATGGTCTCTTTCTTCTCTTGTATCAGGTCTTGCTCCTCCATCCTCCAGAGAGACCCTCCACGAATAAACAACAACTGGGTGGTTGGTTGATTTAGTATTGTCAGGAAAACCACAAAAAAAGGAAAATGGTTTTAAAAAAGCAAAGCTTGCTGCCCAAATTTTCTCTCCGGGACAGTTTCGCAGCGGCCGTTACGCCCAGGAACAAGATGGGTAGCCCCCTCTCTCCATTATTTTGCCATTCCTCTCTTGCGAGACAGGTCGTAGGTTAGAGTGAGTGGGGAGGCCCCGTCAGACCTTGGCCCTAAAATGCATCTTATCCCGCCTCCAGCCAACCCGCCGTTTCCCTACCAATCTTGAGAAGAAAAGTTGAAGAGACGTGAAACGCCGTTTAGCAATCAGAAAAAGAGGAATTTGTGTGTTGGTGTGTGCGACGTGTGATGTGTGACGTGTGTGCAATGACCAGGCTGGTGACATTGAAAACGCTACGGTCGGGCCCTTGAGGCCATGTTTATGACAAATGAAAAAGAAACGAGTCGAATTGTTTTGGGACTTGAACTATACCCAGGAAGCAGAGTTGTGTGGTGCTCTGTGCAATCTGATAGTCTCGCACTCGAGGCTTGCACAGCGGCTATGGGCATGCCAACTGATGCCGGATGAGGGGACTTCAGTAGCTCGGCTGATGTAGATCAGCTGGATATCGACGGTCGTAAGTACGTAATGGTTCATGATCCATTAGATGTGAGCGACAGCTGAGTTGGATGTGATTGACACAATTGCATCGCTTCAAGAACCGGAAAGGTCTGACTGGTGTGGATCGGCGGGCGGGACTCAGCAGGACTGGTACAACAGTAGCGGCTCTCCCACGTTTTCGATTTCGGGAATCGTGCATTTCAGGTCGAATGCTTTAGATAACACAATCTTGAAGATCTACGACTGGTCAGTCTCTGGCCGAGGATCGTTGGGTGGAAACTCACCTTTTGCACGTTGATACTATGGCTCGTGCTGGAAAAGATCAGCGCAGCGCGCATTGCCTTTGCGAACCGGCGGGCCTAATATGGTCAGTCACTGGAGGAAACAGACATGCCTCCGACCTACCTGGTTCGAGATCTCTTCTTGGTCCTCCCTCGGGAAGTTAACAAAATGATCGTACTTGGTGCCCACCAGGATCGGGATGGCTGTTTTGTTGAAGCCCCTGCCTTGCCGGTACCACTCCTTGATGCTGTTGAGCGTGCTCTTCCGTGTTAAATCGAACATGAAGAGAATGGCGACGGCATCGTTGCAGACCAGCGGGAGCATGTTGACGAACTCGCGCTGGCCGCCCAAGTCCCAGATGGAAAAGGTAATCTCGGTATTCCGGATCGAAATGGTCTTCTCCATGAAGTTGACGCCTAATGTCTGAATGTAATCCTCGTCCCAGCTTCCCTCCACGTATTTGACCATCAGACTCGTCTTGCCGATTTGTGCATCGCCCACCATGCCGACCTTGATCACGACGTGGTTGCGACCGTTGCTGGCGGCGGCCTCTGCGCCAGCGCTGCTGCGCGATGCATGGTCGGCGTAGCCTTGTTGCGCGCCGGCGCCAGACAGACCGGAGGCGGGCCTCGAGATGGAAGGGGCGTTCATGGGCAGGGGCGGTGTGTTGTAGCGATCTGCTTGCTCGTCAGGTCGCGGGGATTGTGGGAGACCCTGATCGAGGGACTGGCTAGGTTGATGTTGCTGCTTCTCGGCATAGTCGTAGCCATTGTTCTGAGCAACCTGCGGAGAGGCATCGAAACCGCCGAGGGTGTCGTCGGGGTGAGGCGGGGCGGCAACGTGGTCATGCTCCATGATGTCGACAGCGTCGTGGAACTGGACCGGTGACCCCGCGGATAATGTTGAGGAATCCAGCGTGGATATTCGCGGGTGCGGGACGGGAGGCTCTGTCTCGAGCGAGGAGACGGAAAGATGACGATGTTCGATGCAGCCGATTTCGAAGCGACTAGGACAACTGGCAGTCGGCGTCGAGTCGAAGGATGGGCAGAGGAACGGCCGGGAGTGAGCGACAGGTTTCAGTTTAGGCCCGACGACGGCTTCATGAGCACTGCCAAGGACGGCGCGGCGATCGATCGGGAGCGGAGGGCTGACTCGAGATCCAGCTGTTCAAGCTGATATCTGTCAGTGGTTAGGATTGGCGACGTAAACGCAGCTCGTAGAAGGTGAATCGTGAGGTAGGAGGAAGGGAATGAGTGTCAGGCGCAGATGTCTCACGTACCCTCTCCACACACAGAGGCAGAGGAGGAGGAGAGGGACGGTACGACGAGACAGTGCGGTGCGGAAACAAGAGACGGGATTGGACGACGGGGTGAAGCAGGGGGTTGCCCACCCCGAGCTGGAATCGAACTGGGCAATAAGAAGAAAGGCCTTGTATTGGACGAAACAAACGTACTGGTAGTAGAGCAACAGAGAGTGGCAGGCGGTGGCTTGGAGTAAGTTACCAGTTGTCGAAGCCGGACTGGACAACAGCGAAGACCTCGTTTGTCTTCGTTCGTGTGCTTGGGTCAGAGCTGAGAGGAAGGGCGGTGGTTATCCTTGAACCGTGAGGCAAGACAAGGCGAAGTCGGTCAGGTATCGACGGGACGGGATGGCGATGAGATGCGGCGGTGCGGTGCGTGGTGGCAGAACGAGGTCACGGTCATGGAATGTACCGAAACGGGCCAGGGCAGAATGGGGGGATGGAGATGGATTAGCGGAGATCCAGCCAAGCACCGTGGGTGCCAATGTCAAGCGCAGTTGTGCGAGGGGATGGATATGAATGGATAAGACGGGATTGAGGAGTCGCCTGTGCGACCGTGTTGTGCTACCCAGCGGTTTTGGTGCTGGCGGGAGGGGGCCTTCTCAGTGCAGCTGCAGTGACTTGGATAGTGCATTGCCCGACGCAATTTTTAGTGAAGGACGCCAACGTAGGAAAGGCAGGGAAACGGCAAGTCAGGGCCTCCCCAGCCGTGGCGCTTATGGCAGATCGTGGGAGGTGCGACAGGGGTTAAGGGGAAGCAGCAACCAGTTAACGGCCGAGGATGGGCGCTGGGGTGATTGATGATGACGCCAAAATTTCACAATTCGTCCACGGTTGTGTGGGGAAAACGCGTCCGCCTCGCGTTTTATGTGTTGTGTCGGTTGCTGTGAGCTAATTGTGTTTGTTCGCCTTTGGTGCAATAGGTATTCGGCCCACGCAACTCACTTATTGCACGCACTAACATGGGCATAAGAGATTATTGGCATTGGTGTTATTGCTTCCGAGGATTATGGATGCATGCTGGATAGATCGGGCGGCATTTATGAACGGATTGGTACGAAGGCACTTGAACTCTAGTATTTTTATTTTATTTTTCATTCTTCATTTTCACCATAACTCGGCCACCATAGTCGGCGGTCCACTGATATCCCCTGTTTATCCTCCTCTTTGGCGTTCAGGCGAAGCTGAGAGAAGCCCAAGAGCCCACCGGTCAGCGGGACTCGACAAGGGCAACCGACGGTGGACGGCACGACGGTCACGGTCACTAAGACGAAACGTTCAAACGGACCAATCGAGATCTCCTTTGCTGACAAAACAAGTTGCAACCTTTCGAGGGCGGTCCGGCTCGTGTCGCAATACGGAATGAAGGGCACATTCGATCTTGGTCGGAGCCTGCGACTACAAAGCTATTGATCGACTTGACCATTGTTGACATTTATTTTTGTTTTGTCTGGCGTGACATCTGACTGCTTTTAGCTCTTGCAGCTGCAGCTGGTTGTCCGGTAAAGCCACAGCGTCCCATGTCAATAGAAACGCCAAATGTCAACAACCGATGCGCTCAACCTTCTTATTCAGCCATAGCACGCGACATGGGACGATGCACGGAGCCCAGCAAACAGGCGTCAGACCGCATTTCCAGAACGAAGCTAAGAATGATTCTTTCTGCTCGGGTGATACCACCAAAAGAACAAAAAAAAGCAAGATAAGCATCAGAGACCGAAACCCTCATGCAATTTCGCTCGCACGAAATGGGCAATTCATGCAAACGGCATAAAGCCGTTTAATGGCACCCGCCCGGCGCTCGAAATTTGCACGCCAAACACACGGGACACTCCCGGATAGTCTCACTACTCCGTACGTGTTCCTGGCCCGCTTCGTCCAAGTCCTTGGGTTCATGCCCGGGACTCCTGGCCGCGGGGCTCCCTGCACATGACCTTCCGGGTTCACTGGCGGTCCTCGGCTTTCCCTCCTATCGCCCTTCCTGCGCCGTCCCTTATCGCCATCATTCCGGGCCGACCGTAGCCCGTTCCTGTACATGACTAAGGCACTTCAAACGTCAATTTCCTCTGTGATTGGTCCATCGGCTCTCTCAGATCAAAGTCCCCGGCTTCGGTGGTACGTACCGATAACTTATCAGTCCAGGCCAAATTCCCCAGAGAGCTCTAAAGTTGCCCGTTCTGACCTCATTATCTCCAATCCCACCTCCAACAAACCGCATCCCTCAATACTCTCACGACCGCAACAATGGCTTCAATTGCTCGCAGCATGAGGGCAGTCCGCCCCTCCTCCCTCTCCCAAATCGCAAAGACCGCCCCGCGCGCAGTTTTCCCCCGTCCCGCGCAGCGCGCCTTCTCTACAACCCCCATCAGTGAGCTCTATCCCGTCTCGGCTACCGTCCCGAAGCACCCAGACTGACCCTCGGATCTCTTCCGAACCACCCTACAGGCTTAATACGCAAGTACACAAAGGATCACGAGTGGGTTGACCTCAACGCCGACAAGAAGACTGGCGTCGTCGGCATTTCCGAGTACGCCGCCGAGCAGCTGGGCGACGTCGTCTACGTCGAGCTGCCCGAGGAGGGCGCCCAGGTCGCCCAGGGCGACGCCATCGGCGCCGTCGAGTCTGTCAAGAGCGCCGCCGACATCAACGCTCCCATCAGCTGCAAGGTCACTCAGGTCAACCTTGGCCTCGAGGAGAAGCCCGGCACCATCAACAAGGTCCCCGAGGACGACTCGCACGGCGGCGGCTGGATTGCCAAGGTTGAGGTTGATGAGGCCGGCGTCCAGGAGCTCGAGGCCCTCATGAGCGAGGAGGAGTACAAGGCTTTCACCGCTTCTGAAGATCACTAGATGATGAGTGGTGAGGGTATAGAGGATGTCGCGGGTAAAATAGGGAGCGGGCAGTTCAACCTGGCACATGGTCTGCATGCGGCGGCAGGGTCTTACACCAGGCGGGTATTCACTTTAGGGTTGCGGTTCAAAACCACCAACATAGAGCAATGAGATGATGGTCATCAAGTCCCATTCAGGGAGATAATCTATTCCGGAATCATGCCAATGTCGCTACGAAGAGGGGTTGGGCGCTTCCGTCGCGACCTGGTTACCCGGCCGTACCTGGTTGATATCGTCGAGGATTCGTTGTGCGCCTCCTTCCACCAGGTCTTGTGCCACCAGTTTGCCAAAGTCGTCGGCCTCCTCCGCGCTCGTTATCGCCTCAGTCCTCTCGGCGTCCACTCCCTGCGTGCCGTCGACGTGCACCACCGTGGCCTTGAGCCGCAGCTTCTTGCCGTCCTCGACCCAGGACGTCTCGACGCCGATTGGCACGCTGCATCCTCCCTCCAAAGTGCGCATGACGCTCCGCTCTGCGACACATGCCAGCATCGTCGGCTTGTCCTCGAGCTCCTTCAACACGCTGAGAACCCGCTCGTCTCCTAACCTTGCCTCAATGCCCAACGCGCCCTGTCCGACGGCGTGCAGGGTGCCGCCACTCTCCGACTCAAGGGACTGCGAGATGCGCGCGCCGTAATCCATGCGCAGCAGGCCTGCGGCCGCGAGGATGATGGCCGAGAAGGGACCTTCCGGGTCGTCGCACTTGCGCAGACGCGTCTCGATGTTGCCGCGCACGTCGGCGAACTTGAGGCCCGGGTAGCGACGCTTCAGCTGGGCGATCCGGCGCACGCTGCTGGTGCCGATGACGCTGCCGTCGGGCAGGTCCGCGAGGGCCTTCCAGCCGTGCTTCTCGGCGAGGCCAGCCTTGAAGACTACGACGTCGCGCGGGTCCTCGCGCTTGGTGACGCAGCCAAGGGTGCAGCCGTCCGGGAGCGTCGTCGGCATGTCCTTGAGCGAGTGGACGATGATGTCGAGCTCCTTGGCCATGAGCTTGGCCTCGAGCTCCGACGTCCACAGGCCCTTGCCGCCAAAGTTGTACAGCGCCGTAATCTGGTCCTTATCCCCCAGGGTTTGCATGCTGTGGATCTCGAATGAGACATCCGGGCGCGCTTTCGAGAGGCCCTCGACAACGATCTCGGTCTGCTTCATCGCCAGCGCCGACTTGCGCGTACCGACGTGGATGGGGGCGCCGCTTTCGGCGGTAGGGGTAACGGCGGACATCTTGGTTGGGTTGTGAGGTGAGTACTCGTGCCAGCGCGTTAGGCGGGGATGCTTGTCGAGTGGTCCGAGGTCAATTGCACACGGTTTGCTGTCTGTCGGGCGGTGTTTCGAGAGGTCGTACGAATTTTGGCCCGGATTTTGTAGCTTGGAGCACTCGGCAGGGGGAGTAGGAACGATGGCGGGGATGGAGGGGTAGCACAGGCATGGTGTGTCGGCACCGTCGAAAGACTGTGCTGAACACTGTGTATACAGTGTCTCAGGGGTCCACTCAGCTCTGCATCTCCGAGCTCCCGACTGCATCCCACGATGGCAAGCCGAAGTTGGCAGTGGAATCCTCCTCAGCCATTTCCTGATCCATGTCATCACATGGCCCCGTCGCCGCGGAAGAGTCGTAGCGAATATGCAACAAAACCGGCGTAGACTCGGCTTCGGCTCGCAGGCCGGCTTCGGCCTCAGATCTCAAGGCTCGCCCAATTCAAAAGCTGCGCTTAGTCTTGCCTAGCAGAACCTCTCCTCATTCTCATCCAAGCTAGGCTGGGAATGTGTATTGGAGCATCCGTCATCGTGAAGTGCAAGTAATGCCTCGCGTGTCGAGACACAGAACACGCCATGACACAGCGCGGTGGCCGCGAATTTCCCCTATTCTCCTAAACTCCTTAAGACAGCGGCACAGGGGCGAGGTGCCTGAGCTCGAGAAAAACGTCACGCTCAGGGAATAGGCTCGCTGATGCCCAAGTGCGAGGGTGATTCAACGCAGGCGGCGAGCACACACAAAACCTGGTTCCGTGTCATTGAGCGACAGGTGTCGGTTGCTCTGGGTCCTGACGTGGTCGAGTATGCTCTCACCCTTGTCGAGTCCCGTTGCACCCGCATCGTGGACGGGTTGCTTTGTGGTCCTGATATCGGATTGCGGCAAGCGTCGAGGTCTGATGACGCGAAAGGGCGTAGCTTTCAAGATGTGCGATGTGCATGATTTTGCATAGTTTGTCGGCATGCTGGCGATGCATCCTTGTTGGACTGTTCGAGGCATGGCTCCTTGGGACGCCCATTTCTGCGTCGTGCTCGACTCGCCTCGAGTTGGTCAATCAGCAAAACTAACCGCGAACACGTTACAGTCAAGGCTGATAACACTCAACCACGTCTCACCTTTACACTATGCCGTCCCGTTCAGTACGACTTTTCTCACGGGTGGAACAGATAACCTGTATGAAACCTGTCCTCAGGGCAATCGTTCGACGCTCTCTCGTCACCTGCTGCGCCAAGTTTTTTTTTGCCAGCGAGCACTCCGGATCTGTCGTCGTTGATATATAAAAGTGGTGGTCGTCGACTTGTCACGTTCAGCAGTCAATCACGCCATTCTTGTCCTCATCTCAGCTTTCAGATCATCAACAGTCGATCACCTCTCGAAACTTACAGCCATCGACCTCTTCGCAATCATGAAATACACCATCTTCACGCTGATCGCCCTCCTGACATGGGCCTCCGCCGCGCCCCAAGACCCTCAGGTACCCATCTCAACCTCCATCACGACTGTCACCGTAACCGGCCAGCAGGTCCCGGCGCCCACCGAGCCCATCCCAAACAATCCTAACCCCGTTCCCGCGCCTGTATCGTCCGCCCCGGTCCCCTCCGACCCGGCCCAGCCCGCGCCTCCGTCTGGCGCCCACTGCGTCTGTGGCGCGACCTACTGCGGCAAGGTCCTCGTCGGCTTCCAAGGTTTGTGACCCCTGAAACCTACAGAACCCTTCAAACGCCTCTTTGTCTTCAAGGATCACGTATCCAACCACAAAACAGGCTACACCACTGAGCAAGTCGGCCAAGGCTACTGCTCCACCCCGGGCACGGATTGCGCCTCCGCCGCCCCGGCCCCCGAGGCCCTCGGAGACAACCTCTTCGTCTGCATCTGCCCGCCTGGCCAGAAAGAGGGTTCCACCATCGAACTCGTATGCTCCTGTCAGGGCCGCTGCAAGAACGACAAGCCCGACTTCATCGGTCGCTGCGAGACGCCCTGTAACCTTGGCTGTGCCCTCGCGGCCCCAGCTTCGTCTTCCGCTCCGGTCCCACTCCCCGTGCCCGTGCCGGTTGAGCCCGCTCCCATTCCGAACGAGCCCGTCCCGGCTCCTGCCCCTCCTGTCAAGCGACGTCCGTAGAGAGTGTTGCGCTTGTGGGCTTTTCCAGTCGAGAGACTGGAGCTGTGGGTTGCTCCTTCATGCTGGGTACTCTACATCTTGTTGCGGGCCAACGAGGATCGGGATGGGCATTTCAGTCAGTATCCCGTGAAGGGTCTCTGATGTTAACACTCTTTACGACTGATGATTAGTATACGAAGGGACGTTTTGGCAAATATGCCGTTACCTGGACAGATTACACTCTTTAGATTTAGACACCAACACTCTTTCATTGACAATTGTTGCCATCTGCCTGGTATGATGTACTCATTTGGTCAGCCCGCTCGCCGCGCCTTAAAAAAGAAAAACCTTGCAGCAAAGGCCAAATCATCATGTTTATTGCAAAACAGTACTCGAAATCAACTACGTCACTCTTCGGTATGTACACCACTTGAAAGTTACCAAACACATATCAGAAAATGAACAATGATCACGCTAGAGAGCTCCTTGTAGATGCAGCGCCTCTAAAGATGCTTCCTGAGTCAAGATATGCCACCGAGGTTGCGATTTCGACGTTGCGCGAAGGAGACTTCTTTGAATCTATATTGCTCGGGCCTCGACGGCTGCTTTGATTGCTGTGACGGGGTCAGCAGGGCATTCGCAAGGGGGTACGTGAATACACACCGTCGCAAGTCACTTTGGCGTCTCCAAACAACATGCGCGTTCCGGGCATGTAGAACATGGGGTTCGGCACGTCGGCTGCCTCGGTCAGCACTCGGTCACAACTTGTACTCTAGGAAACTCACCATAACCGCTGGCCATGCCTCTCTTCATCACGATGACCTGCTTGCTCTTCCACGCCTGCAGCACGGGCATACCCGCAATCGGGCTTCCCGGCTCCAGCGCGATGGGGTTGACGGTATCGTTGGCACCGATAACCAGCGTGACGTCCGTCTCCCCAAAGTCGTCGTTGATCTCGTCCATCTCCAGTACGATGTCGTAGGGCACGCTCGCCTCCGCCAGGAGCACGTTGCACTGCCCGGGCATGCGGCCGGCCACGGGGTGAATCGCGAAGCGGACATTGATGCCCTTGGCGCGGAGCATGCCTGTGATCTCGCTGATGGCGTACTGCGCCTTGGCGACGGCCATGCCGTACCCGACGACGATGATGACGTTCTCGGCGTTCACGAGCGCCTCGGCCGTGTCCTCGACGTTGGTCTGCGTCACGGCGCCCTCCATCTTATAGTCCGTCTGCGCCGGCGCCGATATGCCGCCAAAGAGGACGTTTGTGAGCGACCGGTTCATCGCCACGCACATGATGTACGAGAGGATGGAGCCCGACACGCCGATGAGTGCGCCGACGGTCGTGAGGAGCGGGTTGTCCAGCATGAAGCCCTCCGCCACGAGCGCAAAGCCCGAGTAGGCATTCAGCACGGTGATGACCACGGGCATGTCCGCGCCGCCGATGGCCGCCGTCGTGGTGTAGCCCTTGGCGAAAGAGAGGATGGTGCTGGCTGAGAGGGCCGCCGCGGCGATCATGGGCGAGCCAGGCGCCATGGTCACGAAGGCGCCCATCGTGGCGATGTTGGCCGTCAGCATGCCCGTGTTGAGGTAGTGTTTGCCCGGGAGGACGAGCGGGCGGGATGACATCCGCCCCGCGAGCTTAAGGAAGGCGACGATGGAGCCTGTGAAGGTGATGCCACCGATGAGGACGCCTAGGTAGCCGGTGACCATGTGCAGCGTTGAGATGTCGTCGATGTGTGCCATGACGCTTCCGATAGACGTCAAGACGGCCGCCAGGCCGACGACGGAGTGGAGAGCGGCCACGGTCTGCGGGAGGTCCGTTGGCGTGATGCGCTTTCCGATGAGGATACCAGCGATGCTACCCAGAGCCGCGAGGCCGCCGAACTGGGTGAGCACCTCCGGGGTGAATCCGACGGCCAACAGGGATGCCAGAACGCCGGAACCTACTCCGAGCATGCCGAGCATGTTGCCCATGCGGGCCGTTGCCTGCGAGGCCAGGCTGGAGAGAGAGCTGATGCAGAGCACGGAGCTAACCGCGTACCCAGCCTGGACGAGGCCCGCAGCTCCGGTAGCGGCCGCGGCGATGTAGCCCCCGCCGAACAGAGCTGCCGGGATGGCGTACAGCCAAGGGTATTCTGGCGGATCGGTCGGGCGCTTGAACATGTCTAGCATCCGCTTTGTGATGACGAAGCCGCCGGACACGTTCACGAAGGCGAGGAGAACGGACGCGGCGCCGAGGACTTGGGGTAACGTCTGGGGGACGTAGCCGCCGCCGAGGATGAAGAGACCGCCGATTCCGACCATGCCTGGGCCGTGTCAGTTTGGGAGCGAAGGTGTTGACCGCGAAACCTACCTGAAATGGCGTTGGTGACGCTCATCAGGGGCGAGTGGAGGGCGGGCGTTACCCCCCACACGACCCTGTAGCCGATCAAGGAGGCCAGGGCGAAGGTGAAGGCGTTGCCCATGAACAAGGGGCCGGTCATCTTTCCTAATGCCAACGCAGCACCCATACCCGCCGTGACGGTCGCGACCTCGCGAGACGTCTTCTGGAAAGGAGTAAGGGCCACGACCTCGGCTTCTTTCATGACGGGTGGCGCCTGAGCCGGAGCTGGCGGCGGGGCTTTTCGCGGAGGCGGGGGAAGGATGTCACCCTTCAGGGTGACGACGGCTCCTCGCACGACCTCGTCGGTAAGGTCGATTCCGAATTCCTTCTCTTTGGGTGTCATGGAGAGGAGGAACTTGGTGACGTTATTGGAGTACAGAGTCGAGGACTGCGTTGGGAGTCTGGAGGGGAGGTCGGTGTAACCTGAGACGATGAGCGGGGGTTTTGCAAAGCGCCTTCGTCACGACTTACCGATGATCTTGACGTCCTTGTAGGTGTACAATTCGCCAGGCTTGGTCTTTTCGCAGTTGCCTCCGGCCTCAGCCGCCAGGTCAACCACCACGGACCCGGGTTTCATAGCTTCGAGCATCGACTTCGTAATGAGCTTTGGCGCGGGTTTTCCGGGGATCAAGGCAGTGGTGATGATGATGTCAACCTCACGCGCCTGCTCGTAGAAGAGCTTCATCTCGGCCTCGATGAACTCCTTGGACATCTCTTTGGCGTATCCGCCAGCACCGGAGCCGTCTTCCTTAATGTCGACCTCAATAAACTCGGCGCCAAGCGACTGTACCTGCTCTCGGGCAGCTGGGCGCGTGTCGAAACCTCGTACAATAGCACCGAGTCTCCTCGCGGTTGCAATCGCACTAAGTCCGGCGACGCCGGCGCCGATGACGAGCACTTTACAAGGCGGGATCTTGCCAGCGGCGGTTACTTGGCCAGTCAGAAAGCGGCCAAAGTTGTTGGAAGCCTCGAGCACCGCCTTGTAACCGGCAATGTTGGCCATGGAGCTGAGGGCATCGAAGACCTGGGCACGAGAGATTCGCGGGATGAGATCCATGGCAAAGGAGGTCGCCTTCTGCGCCGCGAGCTTATCGACGAGCGGCTTGTTCTGCGCGGGCTGCAGGAAGGAAATGATGGTCTGGTTCTCCTTCATGAGCTCGACCTCGGAGGGAATCGGGCTGCGGACTTTGAGCACCACATCGGAGCCTGACCAGACCTGCTCGGCGGCGTCGACGAGCGTCGCGCCGGCGCGGTCGTAAGCCTCGTCAGGGAAGTCGGCCTCGGCGCCGGCGCCGCGCTCGACCAGGACTTTGGAGAAGCCCTTCTTGAGGAGCAATGACACGTTCTGAGGGGTCAAT
Organism: Colletotrichum coccodes; assembly: GCA_020466075.1. Taxonomy (NCBI): domain Eukaryota; kingdom Fungi; phylum Ascomycota; class Sordariomycetes; order Glomerellales; family Glomerellaceae; genus Colletotrichum; species Colletotrichum coccodes. The sequence goes on along the minus strand of JAIMZG010000111.1, from coordinate 16,427 downwards.
GCAACGCGTCGCTCATTCAAAAAGATTTCCTTGGGCACGCCGACGGTGAGCTGGGTGTACGGCACCGAGGGCGATTCTACGACGGTGGAGTACGTTGCCGTAGCCACGGGGCCTGAGCCGGACACGACCGACGCGTGCCGAACGAGCTGCACAGGACGGGAGACGGCCGGAACGAGAGCCTTCGTCTGGCGACCTCGCGCATGGCTGGAATGCCACTTGCGCTTGGCGTCGACGACGAGAGCAGCCGTCGCGGCATCTGATGTGGGATAAATCAGCATCGTGGGTGCCAAATTCGATGTCGAAGCAATCGAGCTCGCCACTGCTTGGTGCCGCGGGGCTGGACTCACCTAGGCTTTTCGACCACGCGCGAGGAACGAGCCGGACGGATGCGCGGGAGGAGCATAGGTTGTACGCTAGAGCTGGCCGTAGGACGGAGAGGTTAACCATCGTGGCGAAGCTTCGAGCAACCAGGCTAACGAGGCCGGGACGACGAGGTGGTTGGGCAGCGGTATCTCATCTGCTCGCAGCCACTGCCGGGTAGTGGGCAGACGAGATGGTCAGAAACTCGAATGTTGAGTGTCTATCGTGACAAGAGCGACGATTTGCGACAATGAAAGATGGAGAAGCCACGAGGAAGGGGAGAAGAAGAAAGAGAGTTGGGATTGACTTTGCGCCCGGGAAGAGAACAAGACAAACGACCTTGTTCTGTGTCACGTTCTTCGGCGGCGTCTGGTTACATCCTCGTCCTCGTCACCTCCTTTGAGCTTTCTCCCCCTCCCTCCCCCCTCCTCGTCCATCCGCCCGCGCATCCGGATCCTTGTTCCCTCTCACCCCAGGTTCATTGTGTCCCCGGACGGGAAGTGCAGAATCGGCTCAAGCGTGTCGCAGATGTCGCAACAAGAGCTCCAAGCTCCTCCAATCATTACCTAAATTGGAGATGTTTGGAGCTAGTCGCCAAGTCGCTCCCCCGCCCGAAGCTCGCTTTGCCTGGCAGCCCAGGCTTTCCCTTCATGGGTGAATTAGCCGGGATGGGGGCAAGGCGAACACGGTACGGTACTTCCGTGAGTGCATCCTTGACGAACAGCTGGAGAAAGAAAAAGGGGAAACACTACGGATATGTCGCAGAGGTTTGGTGGTGGTGCGCAAGTGTGCCAGCGTTGGCTGGACGGATGTGGTGTGAGGTGTTGGTGGAAGTGGCCTGGTTCATGCTCATGCAGGGAAGGAGCTGCAGGCGAGCGTTCTTGGCCCCTCTTCTCCAGCACTTCCAGTGTGGGGTATGGGGTTGTGGACGCTAAACAAGGCACTAGAAAGTGGCGGCACGATCTTATCCCCCTCTGTTCGAGCACCCGATAAGCCGTCGATAAGCCAGCGATAAAGCTCCCGAGGTCCCGCCTGCCACCCGGGGTTTCTACTTGGACACTTTACCATTTCCATCCACCGGGCCGTAATATCATGGACACTCATCGTGTTTGGGTTGCTGCATTAAGTCGCCTAGACTGCGGCCGAGCACAAACATCACCCTGACCTTGTTCCGTCCCGTGTCAACTCTGCGTTCCACTACAAATGCGGGGAGGCTGCAGCTCGTTCCCTGTCCCCGTGGAGATCCGCGTCTTCCGTGGGCGTCGTCTCGCACGCAATGGGTCTGTGCGAGCTGGTGGTTTTGCATAGTACTCGAGTGCCGTAATCGAGTGTCGATCGACCGTTCCAGGGAGATATATGTTCTGGACGAAGGACATTCAGCGTCTGCGTCCTCGCTTGTCGAACCATTCCCATATGATGACGAATTCGTCACATGCACGGGACCGGCAGCATATCCGCAGCTGCATGCATTTACGCACTGAAAAAGAAAAAAATATATGCATCGGCTAGCTCGGAGCATTGAAGAAACCCAGTTGCGATGCGGCAGGCGGAGAGCCAATGGGGCATGTCCAACGGCCGAGGGACGATGAAGAGACCTCGATTGAGATTGCGTCCGTTGATTGGGTGCAGTGAAAACAACATTCGAATGCATGATTCAAAGATCTGCAGGTGTGCTCTTCCCAAGCAATCGGTCATATATTCAGGCAGCTAGACTGGCATCCGCTGCCGCGCTTCACCCAAAACCCGCTCGTAATGAACCGGTGCCTGTATCCGATTCTCGACGCCCTTCAGCTATGCTACAGCCCGATTCTGTCGCATATCCCGAGTCTATCACCACCCTGCGTTCCCCTCCGACCGCTCCGCGGACTCACTGCAGAAACGAGCCATCGTCCTCGACAAGCCCCATCATCTGCTGGTTGCTATAAAACCAATCCTCCAATTGCGACGCATTTCCCATCCACATCATCTGGTTGAGCGAGCCCGCCCCGGCGGAGTTCATACCATCCTCGCCGCCGCCCATCGGCATCTGCTCCGATCCGCCCGGCCCCACCCCGGCTGACTGCCCCGCCGACGGAAACCCGAGCGCCGTGAGGTACTTGTCCATCTCCTGGCTGGCCTGTGCCTGTTCCGATTGCTGTGAGTTGTTACGCATCTCGACGTATCGAAACGCGACGTTGTAGAGAACCTGGAAGAGTCGGTAGAGCCTCGCCGACGCCTCGGTGAACTCCTTGGCGCTCTGGATCGATGCCACGAAACCTTGCAGCCGCGCCAGATCTGCAGCGTCGCTGGTTTCCATCACTTGGCAGAATATGACGATGAATGGCACGAACGGCGCGAAGAGAATGGTCCTGAAGCACCGTTAGTTGTGCTGTTCAGGGAACACGCTGCCCCCAAGATCGACGCGTGTAGGACAAGCGCGGCACTCACCAGTTCATGTACATGGGAAACAGATAATACCCATCCTTGGCCATTATCGCCATGCAATCTTCGTGTCGCTTCAAAGTTGCCCTCGCGGCATCGATGCATTCTGTGCCAAAGGTGGTCGCGGAGCCTGGGGGCGAGGGGACTGCACGGTAGATGATGGTAAGCAACGACAACCTCAGAACGTCGTCGGATACATTGAAGAAGTCCATCGTATTTTGACCAACAGCTTCAATCGCTGTCTTCGAGTATTGCGCCTGCTAACCAGTCAGTCTTCGGGTATCTCGGCATGGGGCTGAGACCACTCACGTGTGTCTCCTGAGTTCGCTCCGTCACTTGCTGGAGCTCTGCAGCCAACTTCCGCGCGCGAGCCTCGCGAATTGAGCCGGACATGGATATTGCCTCGGGGCTGTACAGCAGCTCGTAGGTCTTTCCCTGAATTCTAGACACAATGACCCACAAGCAAAAGTAGCTCATCAGCGCACCGTGCATCTTGCTGGCGCTCGACGGGTAGGGGATGGTAATGTCGTAGTCTGAAATCGTTGAGGGTCGACCCAGGCGGAGGGATAAGCTCTTGTCTACAAAGTAGACGGACCAAAAGAGAAATATCTTGTAGTCTTCGTCATCGGGATTACCGCTCCTGACGGATGCTATTCGGTGGTATCCGAGTGTTTGGCACAGCTGGGCCGAGGCTGTATTCAACGTCCATGCGAGGCTTGGTTTCGCTACCTCCATGGCGTGGTAAGCCTGGTTGGGTGTTATAAAGGCTACAAGGAAGGGGGTTGCACTGGAGCTTACGCCAAATAGCAAGGCCGCAATCATGTCCATGGTGGCTGGTAGGTGCAGAGGCAGACTGGCCAGCGCAGTCTCGAGGTTACTGCTACAGATTGTGCCCATCTTCGTATACTCCTTCTTGAGCGGCTCCGTCGTGAGCTTTTTCATGGCCATGTCCATGTAGAGGCACTCGAGGCCGGCATTGACGATGATGAATTCGGCTTCGTTGAACTCCGTCGGGGAGAAGTATACCTTGAGGACCAAGTCGGTAAAGTGGTCCGGATGGAGGAAATTTGTTATCCATTCCAAACCAAGGATTTTGTGAGCTGTGTTGAGTTAACGTCAAGCACAAACAAGTTGCAGTCGTTAGACACACATTTTGCTTCACGGATGATGCTAACAGCGGACTGCACCGGCGGCATCTCACAATCGCCGAGAGCAGGCCTGGCCATAGGTCTCGCGTAAGGGTATGTCAGCTCGTGGCTGGCGGGTTGCTGCTTCAGCGCCTCCATCAATGAGTGAAGGGCGTCGAGCGTCTCTCGCATCTCGAGGACAGAGGAGCCGTCCCCGACGGTTTTTCGGAGGAAGTCGTGCGCGAAGATTGACTGAGCCGTCATTGACGACTCCCCTTCAACCATGGGACCGCTCGTCTGGACAGAGGGAGCATGGCTGGCAGGCGTCGAGACGGAGGAAGTGTCTTGTTTCGACTGCAGATGAAGTGGTATAGGAGTAACCTTTGAGGGATCTGGAGCCTTTGATGTTACCGGTGGGGCAGGAAATTGTAGTCTGAGGTCTTCAAGGAGGCGGACAACACCGTCGAGGCGTCGATCTATAAGATCGATCTTCTTTTCGCTAGATGGTCGTGAAAATGAGGTTACACAAGGGACATGGACAGACTTACTATTGAGGAGTGATGAGAATGCGAGTCCTCTTCTCTTTCGGCTTCAGCCCCGAGGTGCTCTTGCACTCAATGCCGGCATGCTGGCAGTGAGCGCAGGGGCCTCCCTATCACAGCGAATCTGATGTGATACGATCAGCCCTACATACCTAAATGCCCGACACTCTAGTCCAGGTCAGTGTTCCAGCGGCAATTGTACATACCTTGCGTGCACGGCAAGCATCACACTGCACAACTGTTAGCTTGGAAGGCCTCAGTGCAGGACCCATTGTCGGGGACTTGCCGCTCGTTTGACAGGAAGGTTTGAGCCGCCAACAGAGGCGCTTGCATCAGCCCCGGCAGCTGAAGATTCGGGTTCCATGAGGGCTGCCGGTAAGCTGCCGAATCTGCCAAGTAGGCCCCGTCTAGAATGCGGTGGCACTCGATGAGTAAGGGTCCAAAGAGGACCGGCGGGCCCGGGGAGCGAGATCCGAATCTGGACGTGGCACGGAACGAGTGGGATCGTCAAGACAGAGCCCGGGGGATGGGCAATCGGACCCCGAGCAGCACGGAATCGAAGGAGTGGGCGTAGTGGTTCGGGACTTGGAAACAATGTGCGGTGGGAGAACGCGGCCGGAGGTTACCTACTAAGAAGGACGGTGGCGGTGCGCGCGGGTTCCGCGTCCGAAACGCCTCGCGCCGAGTCCAACCGCGCTAATCGAGCTTCTGTGGCTATATCTCTGGGGCTAGTACCCGCAGATGAGGCTGAAGGCCCGGGGTCAGTGACGTATATGCAGTTGAAAGGAGACGACCAGCGGCAAGGAGAAGCTGGTGAAGGGGACCTGACCCATTTGAATGGTTGTACGTAAGACCGCTGCAGAGAAGGGACATGCACAAATCTAGTAATTAAGCTTCCCTATGAGGGGACTTTCAGGGGTTCAGCGCTGTCAACTCTGCAGGGCCTCTCCATGTTCATCCCAGCCGGACCGGCTGTAAAGATGGAGTAGAGCCGGGGCCACGAGCGGATTTGGTACTAGTTACAAAATACTAGGGGAATGATTCGTCGGTAGGAGAACCGTATGTGTCGATTTGCAACTGCCTGGGGTTACGACACAGTCTATTCAAAGGCATCCCACCGGCAGAGCTGGGATGTCATCGCTACAGCTCGCCGTTTTTGTGTTCGATTGCCCCTAATAGGTTGCCGGCTGTAATTGAGGCGCAAACGCCGGCAACTGACTAATCAGTCGAAGCATTGTAGTTGGGATTAATGACTCAGGATGAGGATTAAGCGATCATTTGACTGATTTGCCTGTTCGTACTCTGCGACAACTTATACTCTGTCACATCTGGAGCCGAGTTTTCGACGTCTTGTCTTGGAAATAAAGGGCGGTGACGGCAACGGCGATGACGACGATAACGACGACGACGATAAACCAACAGACGTTGCCTACGTTGGCCCAGCCCGCACATCGTGTCGGCTGGATAAATTCTCGATCCGCCCAAATGCTTGGCTGCTGAACCACAAACGTGGCAGCGACGAAAAGCGGCAGCCATTGGCCTATCTCTGGCCTTGCGAATGAGTGGTATTACGACGCATATTGTCGACGCCGCGCCGTTGTGTTTCGGACAACGCCGGGCGACGCACGGCGAGGAGTCATCTTGATAATCGTCAAGACGGACCTTCGGTCATTGGGTCATTCGTTCGGTCGATTAATCATTCCATCATTCAGTTCGCCGTGCTGACTGTTGATGGCCACGACAGACCTTTATTATGGCTTGGCCAATGGACTCTTGGCAGAGACCGTGTGACCCTCGCGTCCCGAGAGCACCGCACTCCGTTGAAACGTCAAGCTCGCAGCCAAAACTGTACAGCCGGAGCGCCCCGCGCGCCCCGGCTGTCGCTCGCCAAGATGGTCACAGCCAATCACTTTCCAAGTTCGCTTGACGCACCGCGCCGGATCCACTATTTCGAGTCCATGACCGCGGTCCGCGGGAGAGCTCTGCCATGGTTCAATGACAGAGCTGGCGACATAAGCGATCCACTACCGAGTGAATGTGTCGCACTCGCTATGGGATTCATTCGGACTCGCATGCGCTTGCATGCGGAAATGTGCGTCATGTTCGGGTTGAGACCAAAAAAAAATCCATGTTCATCTTGAGGCAGGTTCGAATATAACCTATTCGTCTGGTATCTCCATCCCATCTGATGGTCTAAAAAGCTCCTAGGCTACCTGCGAACCTTAGCGAGTGGAAACACACGCGCCACTGCCTAGCTCAACTTCGGAATCCACCAGAACCTGGCCATTGCAGCTCTCGTCAACAACTTCCACCCGCAACGATGGGGGCGGAACCCCGGAAAACAGAGCACGCCCCGGCCGAAGGAACTCTTGCCGCGACGAGTTCGCCGGACGAAGATGTGAAAATTGAGGGAGGCGCGTTCAAGGCTTACTTGGTACAACACCACACCTCTAGCATTGTTGATTTCCTGCATCTAGGTATGCTAACCCCTGACCTAGAGGATCTTCAAATTCGGAGGACCATTTGAAAAGTTCCTGCAGCTCGTCGCCTTGGTCTGCGCGGTGGCTTCTGGCGCTGGTATAGCCCTCCAAAACTTGATCTTCGGTAGCTTCATCACCGCCATCCAAGACTTCACCACTGGAAAGGCGTCCCCGGCGCACTTCCGCGGTGAAGCCGCCAAGCTCGCGTGAGTCCCGTTCCCGTTCGATCAGGAACATCAAGCTGACTTCTCAAGCCTCTACTTCGTCTACTTGGGTATTGCAAGATTCGTCCTTGCCTACGGCTACATTTCCTTGACGACCTTCTCCGCCTACCGCATCACGAGGAATATCCGCCACAAGTACCTGCACGCTGCCCTCCGACAGGAGGTCGCCTTCTACGACATCGGCTCCGGCGGCTCCATCGCAACCCAAGCAATCTCCAACGGGCGCCTCATACAGGTTGGAATTGCCGAGAAGCTTGCCCTGACGTTCCAGGGACTGGCAGTCTTCGTCACCGCCTTTATCGTCGCCTTCGTCACACAATGGAAACTCACGCTTATCGTCCTCTGCATCGCACCCCTGATTTTGATTGTCACGGGCGTGGTATCGACCATTGAGGCATCCATCGAGACCAAGATCCTCAACATTTACGCCCAGGCCGGGTCCTTCACGGAGGGTATCCTCTCGAGCGCCCGCACCGTTCACGCCTTCGAGATCCGGACGAGACTGGTTCAAAAGTTCGACAAGTTCCTCGAAGATGCTCATCGTCTGGGAAAGAAGAAGTCACCCCTCTTCGGCGTCCTCTTCTCCTTTGAGTACTTCGTCATCTACGCTGGCTTCGCCTTGGCTTTCTGGCAGGGCATCCACATGCTGAACCGGGGGGAAATCACGGAGTCTGGCGACATCTTTACGTACGTATTATTGATCCGGTAGATTGACGTTGGCTAAATGCTTCATAGAGTCCTTTTGTCGGTGGTCATTGGCGCTACCAGTTTGACCATGCTGGCGCCGTACATCATCGAGTTCACCCGCGCTGCCTCGGCCGCTGCCCAGCTCTTCAAGCTCATCGACCGACAATCCGAGATCGACCCCTTCGACAAGTCCGGCGAACAACCGACCAAGACTGTGGGTGTTGTTGATTTAGAAAACATCACCTTCGAATATCCGACCCGCCCTGGTGTCACTGTGCTAAATAACTACTCTTTGCATGTACCCGCAGGCAAGGTGACGGCGCTCGTGGTAGGTTTCTTCGTCTCAACGAAACGGTCTTGTCTAACGCAATATCAGGGATCCAGCGGTTCTGGCAAGAGCACAATCATCGGCTTGATCGAGCGATGGTACAACCCAAAGGCCGGCACTATCAAACTGGATGGTACGCCGATCGAGAAATTGAACCTCAACTGGCTCAGGAAGAATGTTCGACTGGTCCAACAGGTACGTGGATATCGACCCGAGGCACCCAGAAACGCTAACACTTCTTAGGAACCCGTTCTCTTCCAGGGAACCGTGTTCGAAAATATCGCCAACGGACTCGTCGGGACGCCATGGGAGAATGCACCCCACGAAGAACAACTGCGGCGCGTCCAGGAAGCTGCCAAGATTGCCTTTGCCCACGACTTTGTCTCGCAACTCCCCGAGGGCTACGAAACCATGATTGGCGAACGCGGAGGTCTCTTGTCCGGTGGCCAGAAGCAACGCGTTGCCATCGCTCGCAGCATCATCTCGGAACCGAAAGTGCTCCTCTTGGACGAAGCCACCAGTGCCCTGGACCCCCATGCAGAAGGCGTGGTGCAACAGGCTCTGGATAAGGCATCCGAAGGCCGGACGACGATCGTCATCGCACACAAGCTGGCCACGATTCGCAAGGCCGACAACATTGTAGTCATGAACAAGGGCACCATTGTCGAGCAGGTACCCACGACGGACTCCTCAGGCAGGACGGAGCCTACGCCCGTCTTGTACGAGCCCAGAACCTGAATGTCTCCGACGAGGGCTCAGTAACCGAGACCGAAGAAGACGAAGAATCCGCTCCGAAAGAGAAGATCGAGCTCACCAAGACCATGAGCCGCTACCGAACCACGGATCAGACTCGCATGGAGGCCCAAAAAGAGCGAGACAGCTACGATCATCACAAACCCATGGGTCTAATCAGCGTCGTCTTCCGCATGGTGCGCGAGACGCCAGAGCTGAAATGGGCTTACCTTGGGACTATTATCGCTGTTGTTGTTGCTGGTAGGGTTTTCTGGACGGTTTGGCCTTGATGGTTGCTAACGTCTCGTAGCTGGTGCATTCCCTGGCCAATCCTTAGTCATTGCGAACCTTGTCGACGTGTTCACCCTGACGGGCTCGGAGATGATAAAGAAGGGCAATTTCTACTCCCTAATGTTCTTTGTGCTGGCTCTCGGTGTGCTGGTTTGCTACTTTGTCATGGGTCTGACGACAAACGTCATCGCCCAGGGCTTGAACCACAAGCTCCGAAAGCAATGCCTCAACGACTTCCTCCGACAAGATCTTCAGTTCTTCGACCGAAGAGAGAACAACACCGGAGCGCTGGCGAGCAGACTTGAGTCCAACCCTCAGGCCATCCTGGAGCTCATGGGGTTCAACATCGGCTTGATCATGATCTCGACCTTGAATGTCCTTGCATGCAGCATCCTGGCCATAGCTACGACCTGGAAGCTTGGCTTGGTCGTCGTTCTTGCCGGTCTGCCGCCCCTCGTGAGCGCTGGCTACATCAAGGTCCGCCTCGACGCCAAACTCGACGCCGCCACTTCGAAACGCTACTCTTCGAGCGCCGCGATCGCGTCGGAGTCAGTGACGGCCATTAGGACGGTGTCATCACTAGCCATCGAGGAGACCGTATTGAAGAGGTACACCGACGAGCTCGACCACGCCGTCAAGACATCGACCGCACCGCTGTTCACTATGACAATTGCGTTTGGCTTGACCCAGTGTATCGAGTACTTCTTTATGGCTCTTGGCTTCTGGTGGGTGTCTCTTTTCGTCTTTCAGTTTCGGCCACTAACACACAATCAGGTACGGCTGTCGGCTACTCTCGTTCCAGGAGGTCACCATGTATCAGTTCTTCGTTGCGTTCATGGGAACCTTCTTCTCTGGACAGGCTGCTTCACAGCTGTTCCAGTACTCAAGCAGTAAGCGAAACACTAGGCACGTCTGACTTTAATCTGACCGTTCTTAGGTATGACCAAGGGTATCAACGCCGCAAACTACCTCTTCTGGCTGCACGACCTGCAGCCCACCATCCAGGAGACGCCTCAGAACCGCGATGCTGCACCCAAAGCCGGCAACACGCTTGGCTTTGAACAGCTTCGCTTCTCCTACCCCCTGCGGCCCGAATCACATGTCCTCCGCGGTCTCGACCTCGAGGTGAATACCAACACACAACATCGTGATGTTCCAGGCTAACAAATACCAGATCAAAAAGGGCCAGTTCGTCGCCCTCGTGGGCGCCTCCGGCTGCGGCAAGTCCACAATGATCGCCATGCTCGAACGGTTCTACGACCCAACGACCGGCGCGATTCGCATCGACGGCGACGCCCTCCCGGAGCTTAACCCCCGCCTTTACCGCCGGATCTTGGCCCTCGTCCAGCAGGAACCTACTCTGTTTCAGGGCAGCATCCGCGAGAACATTGCGCTTGGCATTGACGCTGAGTCCATGGTTGACGTGCCAGACTTGCAGATCGAGGCGGCTTGCCGCGCGGCCAACGCGTGGGACTTTGTCTCCTCGTTGCCCGAAGGCCTCGCAACCCCCTGCGGCAGCAGTGGTTTGCAGTTGTCCGGAGGTCAGAGGCAACGCATCGCCATTGCGAGAGCACTTATTCGCAACCCGAGGATATTGCTGCTAGACGAGGCTACGAGTGCCCTGGACACGGAGTCTGAGAAGATTGTGCAACGTGCTCTCAACGAGGCCGCTCGCGATGGCGAGAGAATCACCATTGCCGTCGCCCATCGGCTGTCCACTGTCAAGGATGCAGACATGATCTGCGTATTCTATGGAGGCAGGATTGTGGAGAGAGGCACACACTCGCAGCTTGTTGCCAAGGGCGGCATGTACAAGCAGATGTGTGAGGCGCAGAACCTCGAATAGGATCATCATGGGTAGAGTTTGAAGAGGAAAGAGTATTGCATCGCATTATCAGCTTGGGGGTTAGGCGCGAGCCTCCTCAGCAGAGAGCATGGCGTTGAGGAAATTTTGTACAACATGAAGATGTGCTGCGCAATTTAGCATTTGATAAGTACCATAGACTATTGTAATGTTTAGACCAGAGGTTGTCTCACCGTCGCCTGTCGCTGCCTGTAGGCCGAGCCTCCTGAAGACTGATTAAACCAACGGGCGAGCCCCTGAGCTGCAACTCCTTGCCGGAGAAATGAGGCAAATGCAAGCTCTATAGTCTCTCTCTCACCCGATGCCATACAGGTGGAGAGCCACAATTGCCCATGTGTTGGGGAAAGAGAACCATGTCCCTTGGACCTCACGTCAAGTGACCCACTGTCCATCCATCCAACGTCAACCGTCCTACGACGATGAACCGATCAGAATCAATGTTTCGTCTCGGTCAGTTCATCATGGGCATACAATCCGTGCTTTCGTTATTCTTCTGTGCCTTTGGCATCTCAACATGATCCGTCGGTCCATCCTTCGAACCCCAGCTCGTCATTCAACAAAAGGCCCGCCGGCGCGTTCGATCGTCCTAAACCTCGCCGGACACCAGCCTAGGCCACCGGCCGGTTACTGCATCAATCGCTCGGCTAACTCCCAGCTCGCTTTTCCTCTTCTATAGCCGTCCGATCATCAACCTTTCTCCCGCCCTGGTGGCGAGAAAGATCCCTGCACTGCCACCGAGAGCACGCACCGTGTACAAATAGACTCTGCAAAATTTTCCTAGAGTGAACCGCATGTTGTCCAAAAGCTTGAGCCAAGCACTATTTCGACAAACAGCCAAGAAAGGCTTCTTCCAGTCTTGGCGAAGTCTACTTCCCGGAATCCAATCGGAGCTCGACCGTTTGCTTCTTGGCACCTGCGATGCCGACTACGAAAACAAAATTCGAAATGTGCCCTTCTGCAACCGATGCATTTCGTCCTTGTTATGCTATCTTATTCTCCATGGGTTATCTTGGTTCATAAAGATACATTTTGACGATTACGATTTCAATAAAGTCTCTCAAATGAGCTGCTGAGCTTGTGCCCCGAGGCTCGCACCCCCGCTGTCCACCCTGGTTCCCGACTTACACGGCGAGCAGCCAATCAGAGGTTACAATTCACCCACGAGGTCGGAGCCAACGGCCGAGGTCGACCCTCCGAACCACAATCTCACAACTCCCACGCCGAACCATCTCTTGAGAATCTAGCGGCTGCCCCATGAGCCGGCCAGCGAGGACGGCTTTGACGAATCATCATCCTGCTCGAAAAGACCGAAAGCTTCAGAACTCATGCCTCGCTTGACCTGCAGCGCCAAGCCAACGCCACATGACGCCGTTCATCTCTTCTGCCTTCAATACCCCACGCTTCCAGGCTTCATCCCCAATCCGACCGCCGACGACGCAGCTCCCTCTTTCTGTCCCTGGCATTATCTCCGCCCGCTGTAGTCGACAAGGGCCTTGGCGTTGGATGCCCGAGATGCCGAGCCTTCAACTCGCGCAACACGTGCCTCTTCCGCTCACAACGAGCCGTGAAGTTACATCCAACATCCTTCGTCCCAACACCCCGTCACCAACGCCGCCATGATTTCGGCCTACCCGTCCCTCTGTAAGCCAATCGCATACCGATATTGGGACTCGGGCGACGGAACCACACCCAACGCGTTGTTCCAAAGTTCCTTCAGCTGGGATTTCTACGCGCAACCTGCAGCTCTCATCCCGGCTTCTGCGACCCTTGGCCCGCGAATGCGAGGATCCGCGAACCAGAATGTTGTCATGCAGATGGCTATGGGTGTGAGCCCCAGTTCACATGGGACGATTTTTCCTGCTGGATGTTGTATATAAGCTCTCGGTCTGCAGGACGCTTCTCTCAAGCCCGTAAGCCCTGCCCTTCCTGCCTACGCTTCACCGTCCCTGTCCCGACTCCATTGGTAGCCAATTCACCGTGGCCGGATCAACATGATGGCAAAGCTCAGCCCTCTCGCATTCCTGGCTGCCTCGCTGTCTCTCGTGTCAGCGCAGACCTACCAGCGATTGGGAACCTGCCCGGACCTTGGCTGCGTTCTGCCGCCCGACCAGTCTGACTTCCTCCCGGGCCAGCTGTTCGACCTCCGTGTTGAGGTTCATGCGCCCGTCAACGGCTCCGAGGCTTTCAACAACGGCGTCCCCGATGAGGCCTTCACTGTCAGCATCGCCAAGGAGGGCGCCGACGCGAAGAGCTTGACCGACTTCTTCGACCTCGAGGAGCCCGAGCTCGAGAAGTGGTCTTTCGGTTGGTACGAGGACCTCTATGCCGAGGACGCCAAGCAGAAGAGCGTCGTCAACGTGGCTTCCAAGATCTGGCGCCACCTTGCTCTGTACGAGCCCGGCAACTACGAGGTCACCCTCAAGTACTATGACGGCAAAACCACCACCGCCAACTGGGTCGTGCGGCCCTTGGCGACGGAGAAGAAGGCCAAGAACGTCATCTTCTTTATCGGTGACGGCATGACCACCAACATGGTGCTTACATCCACATGCCATTAGTTACGACTGCTTCTGACACGCATCACAGGTCACCGCTGCCCGTCTCCTTGGCCACAAGAGCATCAACGGAAAGTATCAGACCAGCCTGGCTCTGGACAAGTTCCCGGTCATTGGCCATCAGATGACGCACTCCATCGACAGCTACATCACCGATTCTGCCAATTCGGCGTCTGCACTGTACTCTGGGCACAAGAGCACCGTCAACGCTATGGGGTGAGTTGCACTGACGCCGTTTTGAGCTTCTCCCTGACCGTGTTAGTGTTTACGCCGATTCTTCTCCCGACGCCTTTGACGACCCCAAGGTCGAGACCATTGTCGAGCTGATCCACCGGATCTGGGTACGTCACAATGAAACAGGATGCCGCAGCCTATACTGACTTTTCCCAGGGCTCCGCTTGGGGTGCCGTCTCCACGGCCTTCATCGCCGACGCCACTCCCATCGCGCTGACCGCCCACACCCGATCCCGCTCCCTGTACGGACCCCTGATCGACCAGGCCCTCAACGGTGTCACAAACTACACCTGGACCAAGATGACCGGCCCCGACGTCTACTTCGGCGGTGGTGCCGAGCAGTTCTACCCCGGCAAGGGCTCTTATCAGGGTAAGGACTACTATGAGGAGTTTGCCAACAAGGGCTACACCGTCGCTCTCAACAAGACCTCCCTCGAGGCTGCCGACCCCAACGAGAAGACCCTCGGTATTTTCACCCAGGGCAACCTCCCTGTCTGGCTCGACCGCAACGTTCTCACCGAGAACCTGGGCAAGCTCACCAACGATCCCACCGGCAACAAGAGCGCCGCCACCGACGTCCCTGGCCTCAAGGAGATGACCCTGAAGGCCGTCGAGATTCTTCACAACCGCGGCGGCGACAAGGGTTTCTTCTTGATGTCCGAGGCTGCCTCCATTGACAAGCAGATGCACTCTCTCGACTACGACCGCGCTCTTGGCGATCTCCTCGAGCTTGATGACACCGTCAAGGCCACCATTGAGAAGCTCGAAGAGCTCGGCATCCTCGAGGACACCCTGGTCGTTGTGTCTTCTGACCACGGCCACGGCTTTGAGTGAGTTGCCTTGCCCGTGTTAAGATTCCCCGCTGACAAGAAGAAGCGTCTTCGGAAACGCCGACACCAAGTACCTCGCCGAGCAGGAGGACGACCGCACCAAGCGCAAGGCCGTCGGTGTCTACGCCAACTCTGGCCTGTCCCAGTACACCGTCGAGCAGCCCGGCGTCAGCTACAACACCGGTCCTAACTTCCCCCTGAACTGGAACCCCCGCTACGCCATCGCCGCCGGATTCGGTGCCAACCCGGACCGCCGCGAGGATTACAAGCTTCACCAGTCAGCCCGCACCCCTGCTGTGGCGGCCACCAACACCTCTGACTACTACGCCAACCCCAAGGATGCCGTCGACGGCTTCGTCGTCAACGGCACTCTCCCCACCAACGAGGCACAGGGTGTTCACTCGCTCACCGATGTTGCCGTCTGGGCCCGCGGCCCTTGCCAGGAGACCTTTGGCGGTACCTACAACAACATTGACATCTTTTACAAGATGGCCAACTGCCTTGGCCTCGCGCAGCCGCGCAACGGCACGGCCCCGGGCTGTGGCGATGCCAGACGTAGAAGAGCCCTCCAGGCCTGATTGTGCGACGTGTTTGAAGACTAAAAGCATGGCGAGTGGTGTTGGGTGTTGAGTTTGGGTGTGATATACGTAGGCCTCTGGCGGATAGAGATTTTAAGCCTGGCGACCCTTCTAGTATTTCTAGTTTTAAATTTTAAAATCTAATGCCATTGTATCAACCGTATCTAGACTTGGATTCAAGTATGTTAAGACTACTCCGTCTGACTTCAGCGCCAGCGTCCAATCCTCGGAAAAACTGTAAAGGACCACCGGGCTGCATTGATACAGCTTGCAAGTGCTGGACCTGAATAGCATATCCTTCGATAGTCAGCTTCTGTTTCATTGGTGCACTCAGCGTTGCGGTTTTAACCCACTATGCCACCGCGTCGCGGATTACTCTGGTTGCCGGACCGGTGACGGTTCAGACGGGAGGATGAACAAGGAAATGGTCATTGTTGATTTCTTTGATCAATGGCTCGATATTCAATGTGTTCTTGAGGATCCCCGACCATGTGTTCCCATATTCTGTCGGTAATGTCTAATGGCGGTGAGAGGTAGTCTCGAAAAGGACCGACGCAGGACACGCGATGCCCGCTAACCTTGGACGCTCGGAATCGTATATTCCATCGTTGCCGTAAGCTTCTCGTCTTCCACGCTTTTGCAACCCAAGAACCGGGGTTTCAGATCCTCGAGGGAGGCCCGTCCCTCACGCCACGGCCACAACGGCTGATGGGCTGACGATGGCCCACTTCGGTGGTCTGTTCAGCACCGGTCAGACCACAATGACGACCTCCTTTATGACGTTCCCGGTCCGAACTAATCAGCGGCAACCTACCTTTCCCGCACCGTCAATATCGCGGGAGAATTCCCCGAGGCCGGGCCGGGACGAGGGTGGCCAAACAGGCATGGTTCGTCCGTGGTTCAGGCCGTTAGGGGAAGGTCTTGACATCAGCGGCGGGGTAGTATCGCAGAGTCAGAAATGCAGATGTCAGAGGAAGTAGGCATGTCGTGCATCGCTCGTTTATTGACTATTCGCGCCCCGTCGGATGAGATCCGAGGGGCGGCTATCCGCTTGCGTCAGGGCCGATCTCCCGCGGTCCGCCGCGGGTACGTCCCGACTTCATGCGGCCTGGGTGTAGAATGACTTACACTACAGCCGGGGGGGGGCAACATCTAATCTCTCTCTCTCTCTCTC
>JAIMZG010000110.1:0-36419 GCA_020466075.1 Colletotrichum coccodes | reverse complement strand
CCCGCCGGAAAAGGCAACCCGAACCCAAAGCCGAAACCGAACCCCAAACCCCCCTCCGAGCAGACGCCCGTCTACAAACCGGCCCCGACATACACCCCGCCCGCCGTCATCGACCCCTTCCCCCTCCTCGCCAATACCGCCGACCCTCTGCCCCCGATCCCCGCGTACAACATCCCGCGCGCCGACCTCCACAAGACCTACGGCCTCGACCGGCAGCCGCCGCTGTTCATCGGGTTCACGCGCCAGTGGCCCATCCTGCTACAATGTGTCGTGAGCTACATCACCGCCGGCTGGCCCGCGTCGGGCATCTACGTCCTCGAGAACACGGGCGTGCAGGTCGCCAACCTCCGCGGGAACCTCACCCTTCAGAACCCCTTCTACCTCAACCACACGACCCTCCGCCGGCTGGGCGTGAACGTCGTCCAGGCCCCGGCGCTGCTCTCCTTCTCGCAGATGCAGAACATGTTCTTGCACGAAGCCCACGTGAACGGGTGGCCCTACTACTTCTACTCGCACCAGGACGTGCTCGTCTTCTCCTTCGAGGACGGCGCCGACGATCATCACAGGCCGGGCGACCGCGAGTGGGAGTTTTACGACGACGACGATAGGAGGGAGGGGACGCGGCCCGCAGCGGCGGGTCAGCCGGGTTACCGCACAATCTACGAAAACTGTCTGCGCGACCTCAACACGACGCTGGCGCGCGGCGAGCGGTGGGGGTTCCGCTGGTACCAGTACGACCACCTGACGCTGGTGAACCGCGACGCCATGGACGCCATCGGCGGGTGGGACTCCCTGATCCCGTACTACGCGACCGACTGCGACATGAACGCGCGGCTGACGATGGACGGGTGGACGATGAAGCACCGGCGGGCGGGGCTGATCAACGACGTCTCGACGCACCTCGAGGACCTGGCCGTGCTGTACAGGGTCCCGGGGGTGGAACCCGAGTTCGTTGATCCGAACCCGCCCCCGCCCGAGAAGCGGTCCGTCGAGGAGGAGAAGAGCAGCACGAGAGAGGACGGCAAGCCTGCGGAGGATACCGCCAAAGCGCCGCCCGGCACCGCCGACCCGGCCGACTATTTCCGCTCGGTGGTCAAAGTCGGCCTCGACATGACAAACTACAAGTACCGCGACAGCGACCACAACCGGAACTCGTGGCAGAAGAGCCAACGCGGCGGCGCCGGCGAGCCGTACTACTACGACCCGGCCGGCTTCGCCGAAGCGTTCGAGGTGCTCGTGGCCGCGGGGCGGAAGATATTCGAGCTCAAGTGGGGACGCGGCGGGTGCAACGTCGCCGAGGGATACGGGCTGAAGATTGAGGACCAGTGGCGCGTCATGCCCGCGAAGAAGGACGGCTGAGAGGGGACGTGCGAGCCGCGGTGCCGAGTGCGTCACTGCCAGCCAGCCGTTCCATCACCGAGTCCACGAGTAGAATCCTGTTTTGTAACCCGGAGCACGAGTCAGTGTCCACCAACGTCATAGAAGATGGCGCGTAATCATGTAAAATTATCGTAGCGACAACTCGGCCAAGGTCGGCCAGCTGAGGTGTAACGATTCACCTCAAAGCAAAACTCATTGAATGGCATGTGATGACATCTTGGTTCTCATTGGTCGGTGCCAACTATGCGAGCTTACGCACAAGTCCATCTCTCATCTCTTGAGAGAACCTCCCAGTACTTATGCCATGCGGATACAGATCGTAAGAAAAGGTAGAACAGATGGAAAATCGTACACGTGCTCTCAAAATGCCCCCAATACGCCATACCCGTCTATCTAGGTATCCCCATGCGCGATAATCAACCCAAAAATAACACACGGAGCGATTGGCTCACTACAGTTTCCAACTGCTTGCTTTTCTGGGCCAAATTGCTCCCACTCTTCCGCACACATGTCGTTATAAAAACAAAAAACAAAAAGACGTAGAAGCCGTATATGAGCTCATGCCTCGGTGACGTTTCTCGCCATCGCGGCACCGCCCTGGATGTCACTCAAAGCGGGCTTGAAGCCGCTAGCGGAGGCGGCGATCTGGGCCTTGGGTGCATAGGCAGACTTGGCACCGCCGCTGCTGAGAACCTCGTCACGGGTGACGTTGAGCTTGTCGGCGGACAGGCCCATCGACTGGAGGAAGTGGACCGTCTCGGTCCACTCCTTGTTCTTACGGGCCTCGTTCCAGCCGAGCTCCTCGGCCATGACGTCAATAACGCGGGGCAGGGCACGGAGGGCGGACTCGGCATCCAGGAAGGCAAGGCGGGTGCGGCGGGAGATCAGGTCGGTGGCGGTCAAGGCAGCCTCGGCGCGGACACCGTGGCGGATCTCACCCACGACGAAGGGGAAGTTGGGGATGATACGCTCCGAGGAGGCAGCGGCAACAGACCAGGCGCGGTCACCGTAGTTGTGGGCCAGGTGGTGAGCGACATCAGCGTCGATGGAGAACTGCGAGATGAGGTGGCCGGGCAGGTGTTTGGAGAAGCCGTGGGCACCGACGAGAGGCACCTGAGTGGTGATGCACTTGCCAGTGGTGGTGAAGGCAGGGAGGCCGGCACCGGAGATGTCAGGAAGGGAGACAGGCTTGGGCTTGAGGTCGAAGGTCTTGATGGCCTCATCGACGGCGTCCTCGGCCATTTGGCGGTAAGTAGTCCACTTGCCGCCGGCGCAAGTAAGTAGGCCAGAGTCGGAGACGGTAACGAGGTGAGAGCGGACGAGGGATTCGGTGTTCTTGGCGTTGGGGTCCTTGACCAAGGGGCGGATTCCTTGAGTAGTCTGTTAGCTTCGTGTCCATAGGGGCCGGCATCAGAGCATGCCAAAACTTACCAGACCAGGCGGCGAGCACATCGGAGCGGGACAAGGCAGACTCGGGGGTGATCAGCTTGTTGACCTCCTTGAGAATGAACTTGATGTCGTCCTCGCGGGCGATGGGCTCACGCTCGACGGGGGCAGCGTTGTCTGTGGTTCCGGCCAGGGTGTATCCTTGCCAAGGCAGCACAAAGATGACGCGACCGTCCGAGGTAGCAGCATCGAGAAGACCGATTCCGTTGGGGCAGATGTCGCCAGGCAGCATGATGTGAGCACCAGAGGCAGGGGCCACAATGGGCTTGCGGTCGGGGTTGTCCATGCGCTCGACAGCGTCGGCGAAGGGGCCGGTAGCGTTGATGACGCCCTTGGCGCGGACGGTAAAGGAGTCGCTGCCAGGCGTCATGACATCGCGGACCTTGGCGCCGATGATCTTGCCGTTGGGGTTCTTTTCCAGAGAGGTGACCTCGACGTGGTTGACGACGGTTGCGCCGTAGAGGGCGGCAGTCAGGGCGAGAGAGACGTTCATGCGGGAGTCGTTGTGCTGGCCGTCGTAGTAGACCAGAGCACCAACCATGTTATCGCGGCGGAGCATGGGGAAGGCCTCGAGGGCCTTGTTCGTGGAGACGTAGTAAGAGCTCTCGAGGCCCTGGGAACCAGCGAGGAGGTCGTAGGCCTTGGTGCCGGCCCAGAAGTACGGGGTCTGCCACCACTTCTGGATGGGCAGGAGAATGGGCAGAGACGAGGACAGGTGAGGGGCGACGTTGAGGAAGGTCTTGCGCTCGTGGAGAGCCTCCATGACGAGCTCGAGCTGGGAGTAGTCGAGGTTCCAGACGGCCTTCTCGAGGTAGCGGACACCACCGTGGACGAGCTTGGTGCTCTTGGATGAGGTGCCGGCGGAGAAGTCGTCGCGCTCGACGAGAGCGACCTTCAGGCCGCGGGTGACGGCATCGAGAGCGATGCCGGTGCCGGTAGCACCGCCGCCGATGACGAGCAGGTCGTACTCGTCGGTGTCGGAGCTGTGCGCACGCAGGTCGGCCAGCTGAGAGGCGCGATCCTTGGTGGCGGGGAACGAGGGCGGCACGATCTTGCCCTGGTTGTCGCGCTTGAGCTCAACCAGCGGCTTGTCGAAGCTGTGAGCACCGCGACCGCTGAGAAACGTCGAGTAGGCGACGACACCACCAGTGGCTGCGGCGGCAGCGATGGCAACGGGCCTTCTCAGGCTCGAGAAACGGGACGCCATGCTGTGGATGGGCCTCTTCTCTTCACTCGGGGAGGTTTAGGCCGAGTCCAACAAGGACCTGTATGACGTGGGTGTGGTGAGGGAGGTCGACAGTCAGTCCCTGGCGTAGAGTGGGACGTCTTGTGATTACTCTTCCTGGGCGATGTTGTCTGTGTCTGGGTTGGAGGGGTCACAGGAGATTGTCCTGGGAGGAAGGGGGAGGGGGGAGGAGGGAATAAAAAGGAAAAGCAGAAAGTAGGAAGCTCAATGCTTAAGAGGGTCCGAGGTGAGGATGTTGATCGGCAGATGTCAGATCCCGCTGGCAAGGCAAGAGGGAAAAAAAAAGATAGGATGGGAAGCTCCCCCGGGCTGGGCCGCCTCACCCGCAACTGTGCGCTTCGATTCGTGGAATGACAACCCGAGCTTGAGCAGGAATGGTCCCGTTCGGCGAGAGCAAAATCTTCCGTTGGGCTGGGCAGGGCGGGAACTGGCAGGACAGGGTAGAGATGGGTGAGAGCGAGATTCTATGGAGAGAAGAAGGGAAGGAAACCACCCAAGAACGAAAGAGGCTAAAAGTAGATCGGGAAGGGGGGGGGGGTACGAGGATACCTCGTCGCGTTCGTGGAGATCGGAGATGACGGTGCCTTCCAGGCTGAGATGGGAGAAGAAAGCGCGAGCTTTGGCTGGTAACGACGGCATCGCATTGGATCTTACCCCCCACGTGGTCGGTCGCAGGCGCGTCCGTGGTATGTTGTCACCTAGTATGCACCGGTCCTGCTTTGCCATGCTATTGCTGCCACATTGCATGCTATTTGCTGTACTGCTTTTGCGTTGCATTACCCGGTGCTTCATGGCCCGGACGGCTCCAAGCCCGGAGTTGCACGAGCTACCCGTCGCCCAAGGCGCGTGAGCGAGTGACTGGTCGCTGGGTTGTCAGTCGAATCGGGGTCTGACATCATGGGCCGGATCGAGAGCACGGGCACCGAGCTCAGTCCGAGCTGGCTGGCAGCGTCCAGCAGTCAGTGACTGAGAGGGAAAAAGAGGGTAGCGGGGACCCGCTCATCGCTCATCATGTCGGTAACGACGCAGGATTCAGTATGGAGAAATGAATGGGGAAATGGCCCAATGTCGAGGGGCCCCGGGGCGAGGTGACCGCGGGAGGCAGTCGCCGGTGCCATCGGTGCCATCGGTGCCATCCCATCCGGGTGGTGTTTCCAGCCAGAGCCTCAAACGCCATCAGGGGTCTTTATGCATCTCGGTGTCGCGCTGCCGAGGTGTTGGCGGCCTCGGGGTTGTATCGGTGCTTATGAGACACGAGGCCCTGCCTCGGTGGGCTCGGCTGTGACCACCGAGCCATTGTAGATAGAATCAGACAAGGAGCCAAAAAAGAATTGGAGACGACGGCTCGCAATGATCGGCGGAATCCTCCGAGCGCAGGTGCGAAATCTGGAAACACTGGGAAGAGTGTTAGGAAGGTCCTATTGGCTCAATTCTGAACCCGGTCCCCTGGATCCCCACCATCACGCCCCTGCCACCGCGTCTCTCGTTCCCTTTTTTTCTCCTCTCTCCTGCTGACCATCACGCACTTTGCCGACTGCAGACTCGAACTCGCTCTGTCTCGGTGTTCCGTCTCCGTCACCGCGATTGCACGCCACAGCACTCACTGCGCAGCATAGCACCGCAGAATCAGCACCAAAGCACCGCTGCCTGCTGGATCTCGAAACATGCATGCAGCATGCCCGGCAGCGCCTTCAGCACAGGTAGCAGAGTACGGGAGGCGCCAAAGAACGAGAACAATCGGCCCGGCGAATGGTCAGCGCCTGAAATCTCCTCCTTGGCTCCTCCCAAGTATCCATCGTGGCATGTTTGCCCACCCAGCGCCATGCCACATGGGCACTAACTACCCTTATCCTTCGCGATCCTCGCACGTCGGCCCTTTCACCGGGGTATGATTACTCTGGGGCTCGCCTCACTTTTCAATGTTGAGGCCCGATGTGAGGCTTGCCCAAGGGGTCCGAAGGGTTCTCAAGGGGCATCCGGTTCGTCTTAAGAACAGATGCCATCCTCTCCCTAATGCGGACCGTTTTTCGCTCCCGAGACGGATGGTCAGACCAACAGAAGCCACGCTTATCTGGAACGAGCTGTCGGAATTGCAAACGACGCAAGCAACCACCGTCGTCCCAAGGCCGTGGCTTGCCTTTGACGCCCCCACCCCAAACCACACAACACACATACACACACGCGCCACACACACCACCCGCCAAGCCATTCAAGTCAAGGAAACATGCCTTCCACCTGCCGACTTGTCCCTCCTGACCTCTGACCCGGCGACTCTCGCCCCCTCTGGCATTTTCCTCGGTGCCCACTCGACGGCCGACATCCGAATTCGACACTTCGAGTCACTCTACCTTCGCCATGTACCTCGACCGCACGTACAGAATACTGGGCCCCGTTCGGGACTAGATCCCCTCTGAGAGTGCAACTGCGGCAGGGAGACCGTTGCTGCACCCGCACCGCACCCGCCGTCACAGGCTCACACCCGCCGTCCGTCGTCCGTCGCCGCTACTGAATCCTCGCCGTACATCCCATGGCCACGGCTGGCCACGGCCACGCACCGCAGAGTCACGCCGAACCTCCCGCGCCGCTCTTGCAACTCGCGCTTGAAAAGTGGAAAGTGGAGGGAGACGAGATACGGTGGTAGGCGCATGGGTGGGAACACTTTCAAATCCACTCCTTGAATCCCTTTTGCCTGCAGATGGTCACGATGCAATCATTATTTTCAACATGGCAAAATTTGGTTCCCGGTTTGTTCGAGTTTCGACCCGCATTCCCTGCTTGCAGCAACCACCCCGAACCGCTCGAAATACCCATCGATCCCCCGTCACTTTATACACGACGGCGCACCAAACGTTCGCCAATCAGCCAGATCGCCGTTTGATGGGCTCGATAATCTGCGTACAGCTTGTTTCGAAACTCGCATACCGAAGCGACGCCCCACGCCATATTCTCTGCCAAAGTGCTAATCTTTGCATGCCTGCATCTCCAAAGTCAATCAATCTGCGTTGCCGAACTTTGCAACCAATCTAAGCAATCCATCCCAGGTCCTAGGGTGCAGTTGAAATGCGACATTTCTTTAACGTCTCTCTACCTCTGGGCCGTTTGGTGTTGGTCTACCCCGCGCTTCCGTACAAAGCACTAAGCCCAACCTTATCTCGCGGGTGTGCAGCATTCGTCAGCTCCTGAATAAGGGCCAACAATCGGGGACAGCTGTCCAACGAGTCAGACCGGGGGGGTTGTGGGACATCGAGCTGTCGTCGATCCATCACCATCGCTTGAAGATCACCACGCGATGCTGACAGCCCAAACAACCTTTGACTAACACGCAGCAAACTGGGCAATTCTACCCTACCCCGTCATGATCCATCGCAAGCTTCAGCAGCAGGAAACCCATGCCTATTGTTGGCTCCCAACTTCCTAGAGAGAGGCCATCCAAGCTCATCACACGCGCCAGTCAGCGTCGATTTCGCCTCCCCTCGCCACTCCGTCCAATTCGCGCCCACTCCCGCTCTGGTATGGGCGGAAGTTCAGGCGACAGGAGACGGTCCTCAACTCTGTTCATCATCTTACACGCTAGGGAGCGCACAATTCGTGGGCTCTGCAGGTCGCTACGAAGCTTGACAACTCACCAATACCATCCGAAGTCTCCTCAATGCGCATGTTTCCTGCGCAAGAGAGGAACAGAGGCTTTGTTGGGTTGACGTGGCTGAACGCGCATTGGAAGTTAGGGTATGGTATGGCAGGCAGACAAAACCATGTCCGTCGAGCTTCATCTCCCGCGAGTATCGTGCCAACCGTCTGCTTCCCCCTTCACCGTCTGTACCGTTTTTCGCCAACTTTGGCAAATCTAACCGCCCCAGCGATGCAAGCAGACGGCGAAGACGGCAGAAGGAAATGGTTCTCGAACCGGACCGGATACTTGAACTGGGGGCTTTCGGCCTCATTGCTAAACTGTCTCCGAATCCACGAAACTATTGGATTCTAGCCGTTCCAAAAGAGAACGCGCGAGCCACTAACCCAGTCCTTTGGGGTCGTTGTCTGTCGCTCTGGCCTCTCAAGGCTCAGAGAACCCCAGCTCCACCAGCTGCAAGCCCAGACTGTCATTGATAGCGTGTAAATTGCGCTTTGCGGTTTACTGGCATTCTGGAAGCGATTCCGGCAGCGTGGGTGTGCGTGCGGCCCCTGTAATTATTTGGTCTCGTTGGCAAAAATCGCCGACACGACGGAAGAATTCCAAAGGCGCCAGACCTGGCCCGCACCTCGGGCGTCGTGTCAATCTTGTCGCGAAGTGGCTTTTTCCCAAGGGGTCTTGAAGGGTCTTCATGAACATACTAATTGTCGACAGCGCGCGCCTTTTCGTAAGTCTGCTTCGCTCGTAGGGTGGAATTTTGCTCTTGATGGCTCTCTTTCCTCTCTCGTCACTTGTAGACACTTGAACATTCAAACTTTCTTTGTGATATCTTCGTTACCCATACGAAAGCTACAGCAGCGAACAAGAATAACAATAAACACCGCCAATCCTGCCAACATCGGCCGTACTAGCCAGCACCCGGCACCAGCAGCAAACAAGCAATTTCTCAGCAGACGCTTCCATCCGAAAAAAAAAAGTGTCAACCACTGAACAGCAGCAACGCGAAGCGACCAAAAGATCAGAACGAGTCGCACCTCGATCGCTTTTTCCCGGATTTTGTTTTACCGTAAGGCGGCATTCTCGTTTTGTTATTTTCTTTCTTTGGTTTGTCTTTGGTCAGACCCAACTCGCTCGCCCGCTCTCGCACGACCAGGACAGCTCTCAAGCCTTTCTCCCCAAGTTCGAGTCGGTCGCCCGTCCCTCTCTTCTCCTTTCAAAACCTCTTGGTATCATCCGTTGTTTCTTGTTTTCCTTTCTCTCACTCTCACACTCATCAAAAGTCCCGACGAAAGGGCCGGGTCTTGGATTTCATCATCACTCGTGGCAACGAGGCCATCCTCTCACGGGTGTGCACACATGATACACGACGGCCGTCCCCTTACACCTTGTCCAAGCGGTTCTTGTAGGTGTTGGACCACACGTCCCGGCGGGGCCTGAAGAGGCGAGTGAGTCCGAAGTAGGGGCTGTTGATAGGACTCTCGCCCGTGTACATGAAGACGTCGTACAGGAAACCACCAAAGAGAGTGCCGAAGAAAGGAGCAACCATGGGAATCTATCAACCGCCTGTTAGTCACGGGACCCGACTACAATTCGCCACACACGACGACCCGACGCAACAGCCCCGTCCGGAAGAATGGGGCTGAGGCAGGAGAAGGATTCTGCTTACCCAGAAGTAGTACCCACCCGCGGACCACACCTCAGGTCCGTATCCGACAATGTACGTAACAAGGCGGGGGCCGAAGTCACGAGCCAGGTTAATGGCGTAGCCGGTCTCCCAGCCCCAGCAGGCGCCGATACCGAAGATGAGGAAGAAGAGGCCCAGGGGCATGAAGGGGCCGGCGGCTCCGTTGGCGGGGTCGGCGAGGGCGAAGATGACGAACTGCAGGATGCTGGACGAGATGATCTCGGAGAAGAACATGCCCGTTCGGGTCATGAACTCGGCGGGGTATGTGCAGAAGACACCGGCAGTCGCGTTGGGGCCCGAGACGGTGCGGATACCGGCGCCGCCCTCGAAGGCGTCGATGGCCTTGATGTAGTTGCCGTACACGATGAAGGCGCCCGCCATGGCACCCAGGAGCTGACCGATGAAGTAGATGGGGAACTTGCGCCACGGGTGGCCGCGGTACACGCAGTTGGCAAGTGTCACTGCCGGGTTGAGATGACCGCCGGATTTCTTGCTGCAGTAAACGCCGAGCATGACACCCAATCTAGAGAGAAACGTCACGTAAGCCCATCTCGTCCTCGTCATGCCCTTCATACGATGAAGTCACGTATGAAGTTGCGTGTGTGCGTGAGAAGAATGTGACTTACCCCCAACCCCAGGAGATACTCTGATAGTCACCCTTGGTGCTGTTACTCAGGACGACCTGAGCAACGACACCGTCGCCGAAGAGAATGAGGACCATGGTCCCGAAGAACTCGGAGAAGCCGTCCTGGAGGTTTTCGCGGATGCGTGCCCAGGCAAGCTGCTCCTCCTCGTGATGAGGGGGGAGCATGCTGCCGACGGCGTGCTCCTCGTGGGTTTCTTCGCCTCCCATGTCGTGCTTAAAGGTTGGAATATTCTGCTTGCCGACAGACGACGACGACTCAGACACCGAATCGGCTGTGTGGACAGTGATGACCATTAGACACGAACCGACTACGCAAGGAGAGGGACCGAGAGTGATGAGAGCCAAGAAAGGAGAGGGAAGGGGGCAGAACGCGGGGTGATGATGGAAAGATGAGATGCGAGAGACGGGGCGATGGTCTGGCCAAATATCATCCCACGTCCAACCCGTGGGGAAGAAGCATCTTCTTATGGTCCCCACGGGCTCGTGGTGTTCCCACGGGGCTCGATACCGTTGCAACCAATCCGCCGGGTTTGGGACTTATTCCATGGGGAAAGAGGAGGAGACGAGACCAGATTGAGGGGTGGGCTGTTCGCACACCGGGGAGAGGGGGTACAAGGTATCACGACGCAAAGGAAATCTTTTTTTCTTTTTCGGACGCTTACCCATTCCTGATTACTTTCTTTGCTTGTGCGAGCACGCGGTTTAGGTATGTGGATCTCTCTGGATCGAGTCGAGAGGACGCTCCTCCGGGATTCCAACGGCGGGCGTGGGATCCTCTTGGGAGAGGCAAAAGGAGATTGGCTATCTTTCCAGTTCCGGATTCCTGGGATGACCGACACCTCGGGATTGGACGAGCAGAGGCAAGCGTCTCGGTGATACGAATCTCAAGCGTTCCAAAAACGGGTTCCTGTACGGGTCTCGCGGAGAGATGGAGATGGCGACGGCGCACACGAGATGAGTACGGGAGAAAAAAAAGTCGAACGATGTGGGCGGGAGAGATGGGAAGTCGCTCAGAGTGTGTGTGGTCAAGTGAGAGGGAAGAGAAAGAAGAAGGGCCACGAAGGTGGGACAAGGGGGATATGATGCAGTTCGGTGGCTCACACCGAAGTTGAAGTTGGTCGACGGCCGAGATGAACGAGATATGCTGCGGTATGCTGTCACCGGACGGCGGCCGAGGCTTTGAAGGAATTCTGGACCTTGGACTCTTCCTTCCCCCGCTTATTCAAACCCCCTTCTATCTTCGTCCGGGGTTCGCCAAGGTGCGATGGGCGTATGCGCTTGTGCCGAACGGTCCTCGGACAGGCAGGACGGAAGCGCACAAGGTTGCGCAAGGTAGAGGTACGGAAACGACGAGGCAACTCCACCCGCACCACTAATAATGGTAGGCTTCACTTCCCAGCAAAGATGCAGGGTGCTTGTATGTGTGTCTGTGTGTCTCTGCAACTCTCTCGCAGTTTTGCTCTCCTCTCGCATGGAAGGATGTGGTTCTTCGAGGTAAGCTTCTGGGGCCAGTTCCCACGTGTGGAGAGGGGTGGGATGGAAGCCAGGAAGGTGGAAGCGGAGCCGGACCAGATGAAGAGCGCGCGTGAGAGGGAGGCGGCGGATAGAAAAGATGGGGAACTTTGTGTCGAAAGAGGCTGGAGTCGTGGGCTCGAGGTAAGTTTTCGGTGCGTCTTCCGTGCGAGGACCCAGTTCGATGTTTCTGGCGGTCGTATGTTGCACAGTCGCTGATTGTGGCCGAGGAGGTTTTCTTTCCCCCTCCCCTTTCAGGCCTTTCAGGTCGTTCAACTCGGTTCTATTTTGGGTACTTGTTCTGTTCTCCCGGCATGGCCATGGACGAAGAGAAAAAGAGCTAACCGGTACGACGCAGTAAGTCTCATGACCTTTGAGAGTTTTAGAGCCTGCAATGCAATCAACGCAGCGTCGTCTTGTCTGCCTTCCCCATTTAAAACCGAAGTGCAGCACTGAACGTTGACTGATCAGATCGGAAGATTGCCTCTTCCATGATGTATCCCTGGAGCATCTGGGGCCGGGCGATGGCGCCAAGGGGTCCATCGAGGTGGAGCCCCAAATCTGACAGTGACGGAGCGGCGAGCCACACCACACCCCCGAACCATGTAACCACCGCGGCAAACGTCATACACACGAGGGTACGCCTATCATTGGCGGTTGTGCCGAGAAGAGAGACGGACTGCTTCCCGTCGCGGTGAAACCATTCGCAGTTTTTTTTTAATCGGGGGGGGGGTTTTTTTTGGCTTTTTTTTAACCCCCCTCTTGGAGACCAAGGTTTGCTGCTCCTGTCGACGCCGTGAGCCTGTCCACCACGGATAAAAGAAATTGAAAAAGAAAACAGAGAGGAGAAAAAAAGATTCATCATGGGAGGCCCGTTACAGACATGCTTTCCCCTTGGCCTTGGCCATGCTCGGAGAGGACGCAGTCCGCGGTCCCGCAGTACAGACATAGGCCACCCCGTTCCGTCGAGTCTACGGCTGCGATCCCTGGTTTGCTTCGTAATGGAACTTTCACCTCTTTCCCCGCAGTTGGTTACTCGAAATTGGACAAATGAGACGAAAGGTGGGCGGGCGAGTGCAACGTAGTGGAGGGGAACGAAAAGTGGCAGGTCAGCGACATGAGAACTGGTTTGCCGGTCTTGCCCGTTCTTGGAGGAGATGAGGGGTTCAGAGAGGGTGTTCTTCTCGAAACGCATGCAGGTTGGCAGGTCGGCAAATGTATGGTTCGTTTGCGACTCTGCTGCTTATTTGGCCCTGCCATCCAGTGTCATTGTTGGTTCCAACCATCCATCCGTCCGTTGCATTGCTTCTAGCGTTGGTGTTGGAACTGTCAGGTTGAAATTGTTGCTGCTGGTTGGTCGGCTGTCCGCGGCGTCGCATCCCACTTCCGCCGTCCCGTCCAGTTCTAGCCCAGCCTACTAACAGGTGGAGAGGGGTGAACATGCTCCATGGCTCGCATAGATGCTCCTTCTCGTCCCATTGCTCATGCGCCCTCGTGTGCGCAAATAGCAGCCGCAGCGACATTGGCAGAGCCCGGGAAACCGCAGCAAACCAGCGGAGCAGGCACACCACGCGCGGAGAAGCCACCTCATCCTTCTGCCACCCAGTTCTAACCCGTGCGGGCAAGGCCACCAATCCATCTCCTTTTTTTTTTTCCCTTAACGAATTGCTTGTGTAGCCGACCCCGCTTTCTCCCAAGAGCCTCGGGCCACCGGTGCCCTTTCGCTGATAAAGACCGGCATACGGCCGGACCCACCGCGCCTCCGTGGAGTTCGCCGACGCAGGCCGAAACTCGTGCAGTCGCATTGCGACTGGAAATGACATCAACCCCCATCACGAGGGGATCCGGACCCCCGTTGCCCCCCGTATCTCTCCACTTTTGCTCGCTCACGACGGCCGACGTTGCTTGTGAATGTCGAACCATCACCGAAGTAACTCGGTGCCTCCATCCCGAACCATCTCTACCTCTCTTCCCCTTCGTTCCGGCTTCTCGCGTCGGAAGGATTCGGCTGCCTGTGAGATTCCTTCTGAGCACATGTCGAAGCAATCCCACGTCTGACCCGTTCGCATTTCCCCAGTGGGGATGATCCTGCATCTGGGGCCCCCTCCCCTTTTGACAGACCAGCGGGTTTTTACCAAGTCCAGCTCCTTGGTGCTCATCTCGTGACATCTCCACACGATCTGGGGATGGGGTAGACAGATGCATGGGAATGAGGGGTAGCTTTCGAGAAAGCTGTCGTTCCCCGTGGAGGGAGCTAACCCGACACGCCGCGTGCGCTTTCTCGTTGGAGAAGGGGACGGAGAACTGGAGCTGAGTTTCCCACCTGCGCGGCACCTACAAATATTTTGTCAGCCCGTGAAACTTTAGTCTTCATCGTGTGCCCCTCCTACTCTTTCCTCATCCCGTTCCGCAAAGATACCCAACTCTGCCCCCTTCTTCTCCTTCGCGTTGCGCCCGTCTCCGTCTCGCCGACTCTGAATGCTCTCGTCTCTTCTGCCCGGCCGATTTAAACAAGACTCCGACAACATGTCTCCTACTTCCGTGAACGGAGGCGCTGGCTCCAACATCTCCTTCGTTGGCGCCATTGACCAGGGCACCACGAGCACCCGTTTCCTCATTTTCAACCCTCGAGGTGAGGTCGTTGCGACTCACCAGCTTGAGTTCAAGCAGATCTACCCCAACCCAGGGTAAGTGGCGCGCGCGCGCCGTTCCCGGCTCGATTGGCCTGTTGAAGCTGCGCCGTGGAAAGCAGAGAGCTAATTCGATTGCGACAGCTGGCATGAGCATGACCCGGAGGAGCTTGTTTCCTCTGTCGAGAAGTGCATTGACGGCGCCGTCCAGACCTTCGAGACCCAGGGTCACTCCCGCGACCAGATCAAGGCTGTTGGCATCACCAACCAGAGAGAGACCACCGTCCTTTGGGACACGACCACCGGCAAGGCCCTGTACAACGCTATCGTCTGGACCGATACCCGTACCAAGGACCTTGTTCGCCGCCTGAAGCAACGCCTCGGTGCCAGCGAGCTCACTCAGCGATGCGGTCTGCCTCTTTCCACATACCCCTCCGTCGGCAAGCTTCTTTGGCTGCTGGAGAACGTTCCCGAGGTTAAGGATGCCTACGAGCGCGGCAACCTGGCTTTCGGCACCATCGACACCTGGTTGGTGTACAAGCTTAACGGCGGTATTGCGCGCGACGTCTACGTCTCGGATCCCTCCAACGCCGCCCGTACCATGTTCATGAACATCCACACTCTCAAGTACGATGACGACCTCATCGACTGGTTCAGAATTGACCCCAAGAAGGTCAAGCTTGCAAAGATCGTCCGCTCCTCGGACCCCGAGGCCTACGGTTCGCTGCACAACACCTTGTTGAGCGGCACCAAGATCACTGGTTGCTTGGGCGACCAGTCTGCCGCTCTGGTCGGACAGAAGGGTTTCACCGCCGGTCTCGCGAAGAACACCTACGGTACTGGCTGCTTCTTGCTCTACAACATCGGCCCGAAGCCCGTCATCTCTTCGCACGGTCTCTTGACCACCGTCGCTTTCGACTTTGGCCCGGGCAAGACCATGTACGCCCTCGAGGGTAGCATTGCTGTCGCCGGATCCAGCGTCAAGTTCCTCGTCGACAACTTCGGCTTCATCGAGTCGTCTTCCAAGCTTAGCGCTCTCGCCGAGACCGTCGAGGACAACGGTGGCTGCACTTTCGTCACTGCCTTCAGCGGTCTCTTCGCCCCGTACTGGATCGATGATGCCCGCGGTACCATCTTCGGTATCACCGCCTATACGCAGCGTGGCCACATTGCCCGTGCTACCCTTGAGGCCACCTGCTTCCAGACCAAGGCCATCTTGGATTCCATGGAGAAGGACAGCGGTGCAGCTCTGACCGAGCTTGCCGTCGACGGTGGCATGTGCAACTCAGATCTCGTCATGCAGGTAAGAATAGGACC
Source organism: Colletotrichum coccodes (assembly GCA_020466075.1). Lineage (NCBI taxonomy): Eukaryota > Fungi > Ascomycota > Sordariomycetes > Glomerellales > Glomerellaceae > Colletotrichum > Colletotrichum coccodes. Next base: position 20,930 of record JAIMZG010000110.1, on the reverse strand, counting down.
CCGGACCTTATCCGAACCTTGGGCGGAGAAAGGAAGCTGACCCATGTAACAGACCCAGTCCGACATCATCGGCATCCCTGTCAACCGCCCGGGCATGCGCGAGACGACGGCTCTTGGCGCGGCCATCGCGGCAGGCTTTGCTGTGGGCGTGTGGAAGAGCTTCGACGAATTGAAGGACGTCAATCTCGAAGGCCGCACCATCTTTAAGCCCGCGATCTCCGATGAGGAGGCTTCCGAGCGTTTCGGCCGCTGGGAGAAGGCCGTCCAGATGAGCAAGGGCTGGTCCAGCTAAGGGGTTTACTGGGAGGTTATTCGTTTCACGTTGTGATGTCTTCATTTTTTTCTTTCTCGATATACCACAGTCTGTTGTTTGGGAGGTCCAATCACGATGGCGCGCGCGCATGGAATTTTGGGCGCCACTTGGAGAGCAAATCCGACCTGTATCATAGGTAGTACGACGGTATGACGCATTTTGCCTCTGTCGGAATCCGAGTTTGTGTGTACCGAAAGCTGCTGCTGCTTCACCTTGCCCCGTTCGCCGGTGCAATCTTTGCAATCCTGCCAAGTCGACGGTTTCAGGGAAACCCGCAGTCGCATTCTTCGTCTCGATCCCCCCTCCACGTGCGCACATTCCTTGCAGAGTCCGGATGATCGGTGCGTAAATCGTATCCACGTCCCCATCCGTCCTGTTTGCACCGAGTCGTCGACTAAACAGGTTGATATGAAATGACTTCATGGCCCAACTTCTCGCGCGGCCTTGTTCCGAAGAAGACCCCTCCACGAGCGCGGAGAGACGCCGGCCATGTCGATGGCTGATGGATGGATCTTTGACCTGCGGCAGACGACAGCGTCGAAGCCACTGCCGTGCCCCCCACCTTTTGACGGTTGCATCGCCCCATGGATGATCCTCGCGGGAGTAGGCTCGACAGGGAAATGGTGAGGAGCGGGGGAGATTTCGGAGTGGCCGGGGTGCGGCGCTGTTTGCCAAATAGAGTCTTGTCGGTAGCAAACTTGGAGACAAAATGAGGGGAACAGAGGCGGCGCGGTTCCTGCATGTCTTGCTGTAGCCTGTAACAGCACCGTTGGTCCGTTGTAGTGTACAATTGCGCCAGTGTGGTGACAGATGGCTTCGGAGATGGTTCTTGTTCTCGTAATCGCTCCCAAGGGCCCCCGGGGCTCACCATTGGGCGCAACGATCTCCCCTCATCCGTTCCGGCCGTCCCATGCTCGCTGGCGGATGTCAAGTGTAACGGCCTTCCGGAAAACGAGGGCGCTGGGCTGAGGTGGTTGGTGCGCGTTGGCGGCGTAGCGGAGTCTTTCGTCGTGTCATTCCGTCGTCTTCCGTGGCTAAGTAGCCCAGTACTGCGTACGTGAGAAGTTGGCAGTAGTTGAGTAGTTATGTCGCTGCGCAAAGAAGATCCAACTCTTACTATGGACGAGAGTGGGCCGATAATTGGATCTCTCTTTTTTTTTACCCTTTCGCATCCTTCACTATCTTTGTGTGTCGGGCGAAAACCCCGAACAGGCCCGTGTCTCTCGCACTTGGTCAGACTCAGACACACAAGCGTTTGCTGACAAAGTCCCTCATCGCGGTCTTGGCCCGCCGAACTTTTTCCACCTGGTCGACTAGCCTTCTCGCCTCTCGCTGAAGACTCGGTGCTTGTCTCCAAACTCTCCACTGTTGCTTCGACTTGCACACCACTGCACTCTGCAGGTTCGCGTACGCAAGACGACCAACCGACGCGAACGCAGTGACTGAAAGACTCTCCTGGAATCGCTTGTCCGCCTTCGACTCCTTCCGACTCGACCAACCACAGCGGACTAGGCCGGATATGCCCCATGCGCCCCCAGGTGCCGCGGCGCAATCCTTCTCTCCAGCAACCTAGACCTAACCGGCTGAGGCAGTTCACTAGCCCGCCTTTTGCTGCTTGCTGCTGCTGCACGCCCGCCTGCTGGTGAAATGACCACCTTTTGACATCAATTTTGGCCAGGCTCCTCAAGGCTCCATCCAGAAGGGTCCTGATAAGAGCAACACCATCGCAGTCCGTCAAGTAAAAAGGGGAAATGTGGAGTTCCCACGACAATGGGACAGACATGCTAGACACGAATGCACGTCCGCAACAAATGGCCGAGGAGGAAGCGAACTCGGTGTTCAGCCACGACGAGGGCTCGAGTGGTGATGACACGACCAACAATGGCTCGGCCGGCGCACCGAGGAAGCGCAAGAGGGAGAAGCACCAAAAGACATCGTACGTTGTTTGCTGCGGACAGTGTCATGACCCGGATGAGATGAATGGCCCCCGACTGACCGAGATCCAGATGCGAGCTGTGCAAGGCGAGGAAGGTGAAGTGTGATCGTGCAGAGCCTGCATGCTCGTGGTGTGCCCGGCACAACCGAACTTGCGTCTATCTCGAGAGACAGAAGCCCGGGAGTCGCATTGGGTTCAGTCTCGAACTTGAGGCCAAAGTCAACAGGCTTGATGCGCTCCTGCAGGCTCTTGGCCGTCGTGTCGAGGAGCACATCTCCAACGACCACGTCGCCACTGCCCAGGCCCTCTCGCCAGCCATCAGCAACCACCCGCCATCCCAGGTTGAGGGGTTCCGTCAGGATGCGAATGGCGTCAGTCCAGGCCCCGTTCTTCCGAGACCAGCGCCGACGTCGAATGGAAGAACGGCAGCCTTCTCGAGCCCTTTCTGGCAGGGTGGCGATACGCAGGATGCCCTCAACAATGGCGATCGAACCTCGGTACAGGCTCTCCTGAATCTCTCGGCAAGCGAATCTTTCGGCCAAGCAGGCGCATCTCCCGGTGTCACCGGGCCTCGGAAGGATGCATCTTCTGTTCCGACCGTGTCGGAATTCCCGCCACACGACATGCGTTATACGCTTGTCGACCTGTACTTCAAACACTGCAACACGTGGTGTCCAATCCTGGACCGTAAGACAACGTTCGGTGCCTTCTTCGGCTCGACCTCCCTGAGCGAAGCCGACCGTGTCTTGCTGCACGCGATAGTTGCAACCACCTTGAGGTTTCTGAAAGACCCGCGGCTGTCCCCCGAGATGCGGGCACACTACCATGCGGTATCGAAACACCGGGTGCAGTTATACGCAATGGAGAACGTCAGCATTGCGGCGCTGAGGGCTTTGGTTATACTCTGTCTGGACGAGCTGGGCACCTCCAACGGACCTCGCGGCTGGAATATGCTCGCGCTCCTCGCCCAAAACGTGAGGCAGCTGGAACTCTGCGAAGAGAGTAGCGTCTATCTCACGGCCGAAGCCGAGGAGACACCGCATACGGGCTCTATCCGCAGGGTTGCGATGGGCCGACCTGAATCTTGGATCGAAGACGAGGGCCGGCGGCGGCTTTGCTGGATGGTGTATCTCCTCGATCGATATGCAACGATTGCGACGACGACATTCGACTTCATGCTCGACGATAAGAAGATGAAGCGCGGCCTGCCGTGTTCGTACGACCTGTTCTCCAGAAATGTTCCTGTCGAGACGAGATCATGGAGCCCGTCCTCCGACCAGGTTGGCAGCCCGGCGATAAACAAGCCCGAGAACCTCGGCAGCTTCTCGTATCATTGCGAGATCCTGCGTATTCTCAGCAAAGTGCACGACTTTCTCAAAACACCCATCGACGTAACATCGTCGGCCGAAATGGCTGTCTGGCGGAACACATACAGGTCGTTGGATGGTGCACTCGATAATTGGCTTCAAAGCCTGCCGAGCGAATACAGCAGAATATCGGCCCTGTGCCACTCCGATCCAGCAAGCCGTGTCGCGAACTGGTTCATGCTGCACAGCGCATATGTCACGTCGGTCGTGCGTCTGCATTCCTCGGCTGCGTACCCCACCGTAAGGTCTCACATATTCGTCCCATCGCACTACGCGATGCAGAGATGCCTGTCTGCTGTGCAAAGCCTTGGCGACATTGCGCAAGACGTTTTTGAGGCAAACGGTCTCGATCTGTTGGGCCCGCCGTTCGCGTTTTCGCTCTGGGTGGCTGCGAGATTGCTTCTCATCCACGCGGCGACTGTCGGCTGTCCAGTGGACCCCAAGATTGACTTCTTCATCGAAACCCTGAGGCACGTTGGGCAGTACTGGGAGGTGGCGAACAACTACGCCAAGATCCTCGCACGGGTGGTGCAGCGAGGTCGTCAGGGCGACATGAGCTTCACCGCCATGAGAAAGTGAGTACTCCGGATATGCCACCTGCGACTAGCCCCCTGCTAACAGCATGTTTCCCAGGAGCGCCCACGATTTGATCACGCTGACATCAACCACACGAGGGTCCGGCTTGGAGCCGACATCGACTCAAGTAACGTCTTTGAGCGAGCTGGACAACATTGACGTTTTCGACTTTTTCAACTATCCCAAGATGTCGGAGCCAAGCTCAAGAGTAACAAACGGCCACACAAACCTGTTGCAGCCGCAGGCCATGAGCGGGTTGGGCGGCGATTCCTTGAGGAGTACAGGGGTGCCAGACCCGGAGTCGGACTGGCTTGGCTTTAACGCTCCCTTCAACTGAGGCCGATGCAACTCGGAAGATTTTGTCATGATTTTCGTTGATGGACGGGATGCTTCCAATTTTAGACACAAAGCACCACGAAGGGCTGGGCTGGCGCTGGAGGACTTGATGGATCTTGTTGAGGCGTTCGCGGGGCGTTGTACCTCATTGATGGATCTAGTGTGGCTTCGCGATACAGCCGCAAAACCGCAACGGAGCCGTGAGATCGGCCCAATCGAATGTGCTGATCCCCGCACAAGCTGACGAGCGACGCTCCACTGTGACTGGTCGAGCCACTCGGTGAACGTCCGTGTGTGCCATGACGTTGAAACGCTCCTCCAGGCCCTCCTTCATCTTCAACTTCAACCCTTTACGCAACTTTGACAGGCGTATCGATCATTGTGTTCGACCAGGACGGATTTTGTGAGACTTCTACTGGACATCATTTGAAGAAGAAGAAAAAAACCATGGCGCCAAACCAAGGACTTGTGCACCTCAAGGAGTACGACATCAAGGACAGCAATGTCGAGCTCATTGGCACGGACATCGACCACCAAGTAAAGTACAAGTCCGCCGCTACCGAGCCGGCTTGGAATGACGGCGAGGTCGGCCAATCGGCGGGACTGCGTGTTTGGCGCATCGAGAACTTCGAGGTCAAGCCGTGGCCGAAGGAGAGGTACGGTCAGTTCATGGACGGCGATAGCTATATCGTCCTCCACTCGTACAAGGTCGGCAGCAAGGAGGAGTCGGAGAAGCTAGGCCACGACATCTTTTTCTGGCTGGGGGCCCACACTTCGCAGGATGAGGCAGGTACCGCTGCGTACAAGACGGTGGAGCTCGACGAGTTCCTGCACGGTGCCGCAACGCAGCATCGTGAGCTGCAGTCGGCGCCGTCCGACGACTTCTTGGAGCTGTTCCCTCGCATCTCGGTTCGCTCTGGAGGCGTCGAATCCGGGTTCCGTCATGTCGAGGACGAGGAGCCCAAGGAGGAGGTCCTCACTCTTCTACGCATCTTCAAGAACCCGTCGGTTGGCGCCAGTGGAGTCGTGGTGCACGAAGTCGAGCCGACCTGGCAGAGCTTGGACGAGAGCGACGTGTTTGTGCTGGATACCGGCGACAAAATCTGGCAATGGCAGGGCAAGAGCTGCAGTCCGATGGAGAAGGCGAAGGCGGCACAGGTGGTCAATGACATGACGCTGGCGAAGCACATCGACGTCGAGGTGCTGGCGCAGGAGGAGTCGAGATCCCGTGTCATCGTGGCTCTTCTCGGTGGCAACGACGACACGCCCCAGTCCGGGTTCAAATGTCCCAGGCCGGTCCGGTCAGCGTCCAAGGCGCACGCTGGCGAGAGGCCGCAGAAGCTGTTCAGGCTCAGCGACGCTTCCGGTGAGCTCAGGTTCGATGTCGTCAAGGACGGCAGCAAGGCAGTACTTTCGGACTTTGACGGGCAGGACGTGTTTCTGTTGGATGACGCTGGCCGAGCCGTCTGGGTGTGGGAGGGGCAGAGCGCCAGCAGGGGAGAGAAGGCGAACTGGCTCAGGGTTGCGCAGGCGTATATCCGTCAGCTGCAGGGAGGATCCGAGTCCGAGGAAGCCCATCTCACGCCGCTTGCCAAGGTCACCCAGGGGAACGAGAGTCGGGCATTCTTGAAGGCTGTGCAAGCGTGAAGAAAAATGACGGTGGACGACGTAGAGGCCGAGAGACTCGAACTTGAGTCGTAGACGATTCAATCGAAACGCCCGAGGCTGATTGATGCTGTACTGGTCAGCTCTCCCCTCCGTTAGAACCGTGCCGCCTCTCCTCATGTCAGTGATCGAGTCCTAACGTCTCGCGTGACTTGTAAGTGTGTGTTGTCTGCAGGTGCAGGTCCAAGTCAGATGATGAGTGGTAAACGAGCGATGACGTAGGGTTGGAGAAAGGGTCGATTTGTTTGTGGCGCGTTGCTGCCAGTCCGGAGGTTCGTTGCGGAGAGGAGCAGACGCTTGATGTCGGAGAGAATGGGTAGAGCCAGCCGTACGTCGCCGAAACCTGTTCCCGAGCGTGTGGCATGTGCTTGTCCCGATGATGTGGAAGGAGGTGGGGGGCTAGACCTCAGCGGCAGGAAGGTTCCCCCCCCAATGGGCAGGAGAGCTACACTAACACCGTTTGGGCAACAGGCGACGGTGACAGTCCGGCCCAAACCTCGTTACCGCGGATGATTTCATTCTCAGTGCATCAAATCGGTCTGAGAGTAAGGTAAACGCACGTGAAATACAGCTGCTCCACTGTTCGATATAACGTGCATGGGTTTTGCGTGTTTCTACCTGGTGTGCGTGGGCTGCATGCCGGAACTGACACCGAGACCAACGATGGGTTCGTTGATTCCAGCATCGCGTTTACACCATCGTAACTATCGGGAGCTCAGTTCGAGAGGTTTCGTGTGGTTCATGGAGGAATTGATTAGGTGAAGTTCAATGTGGGCATGATCCGCAGACGGGATTTGTCTCCACGAGGTGACCTTCTGTCGTAGGACTCGACGCTCGTACACCGACCAAGATATAGGCCAAAGAAACCGAACTCCCAATCCCAAGTCGCATCCTAGCCCACGCTCGAACTAGTATTGGTGGCTTGGTAGGAAACGCGATAAGCACTGCTGTCTTGCGACGGCGGCTGGGTTCGGTAAGAGTCCAACCGTCGCTGTGAAAGAACTCTTTGTGATTCAGCTGTCGAGTGTGCGTGAGAAGGATTCGCCCAAGACTGGCTAAGATTGTTTCGGTCAGCAAAACACGCCGCACCTCTCCGAGACTCCGGCTTCTGCAACGGAGGCGGTACCCATGATGGACCGATTGCCCAGAACGCGAGCTCATGGCTGCAGTCTCTTCGGTTACCGCGTGGCGCCGATTGAATCCCGAATTGCCACGAAGACCAGAACGCCGCAAGCGCGCCGGCCAAGAGAATCTGTTGGAGATGCAGGTTGGGGAGCCTGTCGTGCGGTTGCGATGCCGAACATTTCAGGGTTCAACATCTTCCTTGATGTATTAAATACTGCCAGCGGAGGCGCGCGAACCACTACGTGTAAGGCGTGCAAAACGCCTTGTTGAGATACAACAAGTACGTCCTGAACGCCTGCATGTTGACGACGGGAGGCAATGCCCTCGACTACTGTGATGGATGTTGGAGACTAGACCAATAAATCCCCAGTCAGGCCTCGGCAGCCTCTGCAATGTGCAAGCTCGAGTGTCGGCCGGCGGACGATGCGGTCGACCTGTCTGTCCATGGTTTGTTCGGCCGCTGGGTGGTGGGGGAAGGGGTCTGGGCGATTCGAGCCTCGACTGCGTTCCTGTCAGCGTCTTGGCGTTTTGCGGCACCCCTCCCCTTCTGATGCGAACGCATCAGAGGTGACCCCGAGTAAGAACGACTGGGGCTGTGTGTGTAAATGCTGAAGCAGAAACGTGATCAGAATCACTTGGATCCTGTATGGTATGGGAACCGGTATCGCGTGGTCAGCGCGTCGGCTCAAGAGCAACATGGCAGGCTGCGATGCGTTTCGTTATGGGAGACATTACCACTTGGTAAATCTGATAGATCTTAGGAGTCTGACCCCTTCGAGATGTAGAATGCCGGCTTGCGCGAATGTGGTATGCTTCAATGGTAGGAGAAGCGAGACTGATGTAGTTGCGGCAGGCATTACGGGCCCAGCAAAATAACAGGCCCGGCGTCGGAGTCATCTCCATTTGACCACCTAGGGAACGGTTCTCTGGCGCACTCTCGTACTCGAGAACCCTGTCTTTGAATCTCGCGATAGCCTGCGTTGCTCCGGCATCGCGCTGATTGATAGAACCGAACCGGCATGCTCTACGAAGCTCGTAGAGCGGCGACGCTCTGGGTACATCGCAAAGGCTTCCCACCCTGGTGTTCAGGCCGCTCATTTGGCACACAGTAGTACGCGACGTCGAGGTCAAGTTTAGCAAAACAACACCCTAGGGTCACGTGTAGTCGCAAATAGTGCAGCACACGCATCGCGGATAGTCGGAGACTGCGCAGTACACTCATTGCGAGGCAGTCGCCAAGTTGAAGGGCGTACCGCCGTCACATAAAGGAGCAATACTGAGCATGGCAAGGAACTACGAGAACCCGTCGTGTATTCGCCGCCTCAAACTATGCAAATACTATGCAACAAGAAATAGTCTAGATGTGCTCAGAAAATGTCTATGGTCTATAATGAGTGTGTGTGTGGTCGTTAGATCGTAAAAGAAAAGAAGGGGGAACCCCAAACCCGGTATCGGCATCGTCAATCTCATGCCTGTGGCGTCGCAGTGCGCTTGGGCATCTCCATGTTAACTCCGCGGAAACGCAAAGCACGCTTCTTCTTCGACGTGGTGGTGGTGGTAGTAGACGTCTTCTTCTTATCATCGTCGGACTTCTTCTTATCGACGTCGGACTTCTTGCTGTCATCCGACTTGCTCGTGGTCGTGGCCTTGGCGGTGATGGTCGAGCTCGCAGAAGTGACAGTGGACGTGACCTTCGCCGTCGCGCCGGCAACTGACGAAGAAGAGATGGTGCTGACAATCAGTGTCGAAGCAGTCGAGCTCGCCGAGGGCGAGTTGGTCTTGGTAGCCCAGTAAGCGTCCAGCTTGCTCTCAACCTCTTCCAGTTTATTGTATGGCTGGAACCTGGCCATGTACTCGATGCGCGACTGGATCGCAGCGTAGCCGTAGGCAGCCGGGTCTTCTTTCTTGGCGCGCCACTCGCCCTCCATGGGATCGGCGAATTGCGTCTCCTCATACCCCAGATCCGTAAGGACCGAGACGTTGAATGCGGCCATCATTTCGTGGTCCTCATGAATCAGGTTGTGGCAGTGGAACATGTACACACCTGGCCAGGGTGCGTAGTGTGCCTCAACGGTGACGGTCTCGCCCGGCCCGAGCCAGACGACATCCTTGAGACCCTCGGACTCATACGGGAACACCACGCCGCGGCGGCCGTTGACGCGCTTGATGACGCGGAAGTCGACGAGGTGGATGTGAATTGGGTGGCTCCACCCGCCTGAGCTGTTCTCGAGCTCCCAGACCTCGATGGTGCCGCGCTTCGGCCTCGCGAGGACGCGGTTGTTGACATCCGCGAAAACGACTCCGTTGATGCGCCAGTTGCCGCCCTGACGGTGGAAGAGGAAGTGCTGGTCGACGCCCGTCTTGTCCTTGGGGAACGGCACTGCGCGGAGGGCGGAGGGGACATTGGACTTGTCGCTAACCGAGTCGCCGCCCACGACGAAGCGCATGACCTTGTCGGTGTGTAGGTAGTCTACGTCCGCGGCGAAGCCTCTGGTGTTGCGCATGGTAACGTTCTGACCTTTCAAGTTGGAAAAGTCGACAACGATCTCATAGCGTTCAGCCATGGAGATGTAGAGCTCATTCACCTTCTGCGGACCTGTGAGGAGACCGGCGTCGGAGGAGATGACGTCGAAGTCGACCCTGCTTCCCTTGAGATCCTCGAGATAGAGCAGGAAGGTGCGGGAAATGGCGGCGTCGAGGAGACGGAAGCGGTACTTGCGCGGCTCAACCCTGAGGTAGGGCCAAGGCTGGCCGTTGACGTGAATGACATCTCCATACAGACTGGTCTCCTCGTTGGCAGGGGAGTACAGGGTACCGTCGCTGTTGTACTGTTTCGCAGACAAGATGAGGGGGATGTCGTATACCCCATACCCGGCGGGGAGACCGAGCCCGTCTTCAGCAGAATCATGAAGAAGGTATGCGCCAGCTTGACCGTAGTAAGCGTTCTCGGCGGTATGATCAATAGCGTGGTCGTGGTACCAAAGGGTTCTCGCACTTTGACTGTTGGGGTAGTAGTAGTCCTTGTATTGGCCAACCTCTGTGACGTCGTCGGCCCAGCCGTCCCAAGGTGTGCGCTGTGTGACGTCGTTAACGAGCAGCTCATGTCTTAAACGTTGAAGAAACACTTACTGAGTAAGAACCGTGAAGGTGGATGGAGCTTGCCAGCTTGGCGTGATTGGTGAAGCGGACGACTGCCTCCTCGCCACGCTCCATGAGGAACGTCGGCCCGGGCGAGATGCCATCATAACCAACCAGCTTGGCGGGCCCGAGGTTGGGATAGACCTGGTGCGTGAACTCCTTGATCTCGATTTCGTAGTATCTGATCTTTTTCCCCGTCACAGGGCTGAGGATGGGTTGGCTGGGGCTGGGTTGCATTAGACATCAAGGACTCTCTACACGGGGTTAGCCGAAGAGGCTAGACTTACAATCTCTCCTTCTTGGGAGGGGGAATAGGAAGGGGAAACCCGTAGAGCCACTTGTACTCGGGGCTCTCCCAGTCCTTGGCGAGAGTGTCCGAGACAAGAGCGAGGAGGATGGCCAGAGACTGGCGAAGGGTGAGGGAAACCATGATGGCGGGCAAGAGAAGGACCCAGGGACGCAAGGACTAAAGCCAAGAAAAGTTATGCAGTCACAGATGTTGGCCAAGACGGGTGGCGACGCCTTTGCAACTGACAAGTCTTGAGGGGTGAAAGTGGATGAATGCGATGAGGCTGATAAGCAAAATTCCAGATCACGGGCACGGAACAACAGTATTTAATATATTTCGAATTCGGTCTTCAAGGCCAGTCCGAATGACCAGAGCTGTTGACTCATGGAGCGAGAAGTCACGATCCAGCCAATCTTGACAGGGTCCACGACGGACTCTAGATGGAAAGCCACAAATACACTGTAAGCAATGGAGTGGGATCGAGGGACGTCGATCAGTTGTCGACCGCACGGAAGTTTAGCTAGTCCGAGGACGTGGAAGCGAGAGGGTCGTTAGCCTGACCCATCCATCATCGGCAAATCCTTGAGAGAAGGGTGGGTATCAAGGCGCGAATAGCGGGCAGTACCAGGCTGACACTCAGTTCTCCCATAGGGATCTCGATGTTCGACGGCGGCAGCGCCACTTCATTGTCTTCGTTGTGGTACGAGAGGCAGACATTTTGGCGGCGAAAAAAGGAAGCCCAGTATGGAAGGCGCGATAGACGCAGAATTCTTGTCCTAGGACGCGGAGGTAGAGTCTGGAACACCGATAACTAGGGTCTTTGAATCAGCAGCACCGTATGGACCCAGCTGGATGGTCGAGCTAGTCGAGAACACATGAAGGCTATTGGATGACTCGACGCGGACCCAACTGCGATGTCGTGGATGAAAGGCAGCGCAAGGAGTCTAACGTGCGGTTTAGCATGTCGTTTAAGCCTAACGTCTGTAAGTGGACGGTCGAACGGTTCTGGGAGTAACGAGACGACCGTCCGAGAGCGCCACGGTCGCACAGCTCACCATCCGATGTGCGAATTACGGGGAGTTGTTTGCCGGCCGGATACGATGCCCAGTCTTGACGCTAGAGGAGACAACATGGGCAGGCTGGGAGTTGGCGCTAAGAGGCGACGGCTTAAAGCAAGCCCCTAGTGCGGCTGCTCATCAAGTTTGGGTTCCTTGTTCCACCAGACCGTTATGGAGTGTTCAGCCTCAGACTTTTGACAATGCTAGGTTCCAATAGCGCGGGCCTGGAATGTTGAAACGAGCCAGTGAGAAAACTCCAGAGATGGCCCCACGAGGCTATTATGGGATCACGGTACAGGTTCGAGCGCCAGTACCGGTAGCCGCAGATTGCATGGATGCTGCCGATGCGCATCGCATGGGATCCGGGGAGAGTTGTGAGTCGGAGCTGACATGCAAGAGTACCAGGAACCTGGTTCGGCAGATGGAAACATCAGCGCTCCAAAAGATACTGACGAATGAGAGGTCGAAAATACCGAACCCGCAAGCAGGGGTGTTGCCCCGAGCCAACGTTCCGATGTCGTGTGACGAGAGGTGCATCGTATCTGATGTTTCTGCCATATCGTGGGGTCGCTACCCACAGAGCGGGATTACCTGCGACCCTCCCTCCAGTCACCAGTCACGCTGGTCACTTTCACAAAGGCCCGACAGGGTTTCTGGCGACAGCTCGGCCGGCTCTGAGCGACTCCAATTGGTGCCCATTCGCACCCGAGAGCGGCCAGTCGCACCCTTGTTCGCGCCAGCCCCATGTCAATCATGACAAGCAGACCTCGTTCTCGCCGCCATCGAGCTAACAAAAGCGTATCATCTGGCCGCGGAAGCTGGAGGTAGGCTGGTCGAAAGGGCCAGACTCGGTTCCGCAGCACGCGTCGCGGGAGCCAGTCATCTAGTCTGCATACTCAAGAATAAGCACAGGTCGATAGGACTATCATACGCCACGCTGACGGAGATGCGTGTTGCTGCAAGGTGGGATGCGGGCATGAGGCGTTGATTTGACAACGTCCCTTGTCGGCGAGCTTCGCCCGACGGTCTGCCATTGAACGCATTTCGATACCGGATGGGCCATGAAAGTTCGGACAATGCAGCTCGTCCGAAGTCTGAAGCCGAGCGGCAGACTAAAACCGGGGGGCAGAGAAGGGTCGTGGAGGGGGTGTTCGAGTGTCGCCGGAATTGGAAAAGAGGATACGAGGGACAATGCGTGGGAGTCGCCGGGAATGGGATCGGGAAGGGGAAGAGAAGAAGTCGAGAATGCGCGTGCTGTTTCCCCAAGGATTCGCTTCCTGGCCGCCCCAGACGCTCGTTTGCGCCCAGGCGCTAGTCTCGCTTAACTCACATGGTGCCTGGGCCCGGACCAAGATCTCCACTGGTGGAGCTTATTTCGCCTTTGGAATGATTGGCCGGATGCCTTCCAGGGTCCACCTTAGCCGCTCTTCTTTTGTCACCTTCGCCGCTGCTAAAACATGGAAATCTTCCGAGAAACCCAACCACACCAGCCAAATCAGACCGCCGGACCGTGTCCTTCGGCGCTATGTGCTCGCATGGCCCAAGTTCGGACTTTGGACATCGATACACAGGCTAACCCGTGAAGAGCCAAGCTCCTCGCGAGCCAGATTGTTGGATCCAGAACAATGTGCCACCCCATGGCCACGCGAGCAGCCTTTTGTTCTCGGAGCCGATTCTTCAAGCCCGAGTCGATGGAACGTGTCTCTGCGCCCCCAGCGCTCCTTGTTTCACACTAGACGTCACGTACACGAGGGAGGTTCTTTCGGATGAGCGTTGGAGGGAACGCGACGCTTTTCCGTCTCTTCAACTGGTCATTGTCGGTTGCACTCGCCCTCCAAATGGACCCTCTATGGCATCTCACCGGTCTGTTCAGGCCAACCCTATCACGCAACATCTCTCCCAAGTGGTTGAACAATATGCCTTGCTTGCCACTCGCCACCACGAGAGGCAATTGGGTTCGTACCAGCGCCCCATGGCGTGGTGATGCCGAACGGGAGCGGGTGATCTGACACACTACCGGCTTCCCTTCATGTGACCTCGCCGACTCTTCAGCCGTGACGCTCGTCCATGGACTGGAGATCACCATGCCCGCGTCTTTCGGTGTGGCAATTGTGGAGATCTGCATAGCACTACTGACCCGAAATAGCCCCCTTGTTTGTTGGTGCATTGACCGGCACATAGTCAGACCATTCCGCAGCCTCGCGGCCTCACTATAAGATCCCGGTCTTGGTTGCATACTAGATTGCTTCTCTTGCATATCAGCTGCACAAGCACCGTCACTAGTTCGCGCTCGCGAGTTATCCTTTCTTCTTGAGGTACACCGTCTGCACCATCCAGATCTTCGGTGGCCGATGACCCCACTTGCCGTTCTCACCTTTCGTGGAATGGTCAAAGGAGCCATGTGTCGAGGCTTAACCCTTCACAAAGCCACAGTCTAGATCACTTGTGCTTGGGTTCGCCAAGAATTTGGTCCCCGCGATCCCATTGCAAAACTTAGGACACACGGGAGCTACGGCGCGGGAGTAAGATGCCTGCTGACCGTCTGGAAAGCCTTCATAAGCCGAGGGTTTCATCGCAATGTTCGGGCAGAAGACTTGTTCTCCATCATCCTCATCTTCCAGAACATACTACATACACAGTCATCCGGTTGAATTGTGCAAACCTTGATCATGATTTCGGCAAAGTCTTTTCTGTATGCGGCGCTCAGCGCAACCATCTCCCTCACTGGTGTTCAAGCACAAGCAGCAGATTATCCTTTCGATATTAATGGTGCTTTCGAAGGGTGAGCACCTCATTCTCCATGATCATCCACCCGGAATTCATGAAAACCATACTGACATGGACCTTGTAGCGCTTCTGCCTCTACGGCAGATTTTAACTCGGGCGGCACAATCAAGTGCAACGGCCACTCCATCACCGTGCCCAAGAACCTTCAAGTCACGTTTCCTGCTGCCTTCATTGGCTTCAAAGACTTCGTAGGCAGCAGCGGCGGCTACAACGGGTACAACTGCGAGGTTACTGGCAACGTAGTCAACGGGGTCGCCATTGCCGCACAGGTCTCCATTGCTCAGGCATTGTTGAACGGCGCCTCTGGCTACGTCGAGAGCGTGAACTTTGACGGCCGCATCAAGCTGAAGAGCGGAGTCACAATTCGTATCAACGACCCTCGTGCCATCTACTCCGCCGGATACACTTCTCAGCCCTTCTTCACTGCCGACGATGCCAACCCCAGTATCACCTCCTTCTCCGGCTTCCCTATGTGCGTCCCGCGCAGCGCCACCGACGCTCTTTGCCCTATGTCCAACCGACCTGATGTTACGGCTGGCGTTAAACAAGGAGCCTTGTAGGTCGCACTCATATCTCATCAATTAATCGCCTTTCTAAAACAACCCGTAGCAAAGCACCTGATGCCCTTGTCATGGCCCCTATCGTTGCCGGCGACTTTGTGGAATACTCTGGCGTCCAGTCCAATGGAGAGATCATCGTTTACAATCTCGTCGTGAGCAACGCTCAAATCACTACCACGGGCGCGCCAACCTACATCCGCATGGAAGATGCCAATATCGGCGTCTGGACCGCCGACACGAGGAACCAAGAAATTGCACAATCTCGGGTCAGTTCTCACATCTTGCTTTGGCCATCATGGCTATCAAACTGACACCAGACGTGGCAGTTTGTCGGTTACACTTCTGATTCTTCTGCCAACGTCAACCCCATCAAGATCTACGCCGTCGAGTATGATCCCTGCACCGGCGCAGGCGTCGACCGTGAAATCGCCGGCGTGCTCGTCCCTAGCACTGAGGCCCGCAACAAGTTCGAGTACCGCATCAAGGCGACCCAGAATGACCAGTACGCCCGCGAGTACCGCATAGTCGCTGGTACGGGCACTGTGACGACCAAGAACGGCATCGTCGCTGGCCAGTATGTCATGCCAGTCTCCGAGTGGATTCAGCCCGAAGACACCACTCCTGGCCTCCCTCCCACTCGTCACGACTTCCGCAGCTACTCATTCCTGACCAAGGGACTGGGCCGTGATGCCGATGGTAACCTTTGGGGCCCGCTCAACCCGTTCCCCCAGACTGGCGCTACCCTTTACGACAACTCGAAGTGCCCTGCCGCCGGCATAACCACGCCCGCCACTGGTACCGGTACTGGCACGGGAACAGGCACCGGCGGTGGCGCAACCACGCCAGTCGTGGCCAGGTTCAAAGACGTCGTGACCATGCCGACCATGAACTGGATCTCGTCCCAGAGCGGATCCCTGACCGTTGGCTGTCAGTCCAACAGCACCGATGACACCGCCGTCGCGATGAAGATCAGCTACGCCAACAAAGATGGCATCACCACAAACCTGACCATGACGTCTGCCGGCAGGGGTCTCTGGAACTTTCAGAGCAACAAGATCAAGCAGCCGACGGCAGGTTCGGTTATTTGCAAGAGTGGACTTGGAGGTTCGGCGGCTCGTTGAGGTGTATATGATGCTGGTTCCGATTGCTGTTCGTTTGACTTGACATGTCTGTTTTATCTATGGCTGGCTGCACTATACCTATAGACTTAGACTACTGATGATTCTTGATGATATTACCCTAACCTTTTTTCGTACCGGAATTGACGAGTGATGTGAGTTCAAGTCTTGAAGTTAAACTATTTGGTCGTATGCCCGTTTGCCATCATTTAGCTGACGGTTCCGATATGGCACCCGCTTTCTGGTGTGGTGATATTGTAGTGCCAAAGGCCCTCATAATTGGGTTCGTTCATAAGTAGTGCTGCTAAAATTGCAAGGTTGAATGCGACGGCTAGTTGTGGTGCCACCTTGAGACTAGCCAAATAATCTTTTTCAATTCAACAGTTGTGACTGATTAACAAATCATTGCGGAAGACCTGAAATGTCTCATCTCAGACATAAGTCTTCGTGTTGTATGTGATGGTCAACAGTAACTCCTCTTTCCTTCCAACTCTATTATGGAACGGTACTTGTCGCTACCAAATCATGTCAGACAAAGAAAACCCTACGTTGGGGTACATCAAGCCCAGCAACGGTGAATCGGCGAGCTTTGTGGCGGAAGTTGGGCTCACGATGTGGATGGCTGTTCCAGTTCCTAACGGTGTCCAAGAGAACGATCAAGTCCTCGTGGTATTCTTCCATTCAGCCAACGTAGTAGTCACTGTCTGCAGCCCTTGAGTTCCAGCTACTCTTCACTCCATTGTTTCCACACTCGTACCTTATGACTTGACGGAGTCCGGTTTGGCCTGGCTGTAATCGCGGAAAAAGACTGATTCTTGAGCCGCATCCGATGTTGCATTTACTTCTCTCCTTGGAACTTTGATGGTATCATTACACTGGTTATTGCATGAACTGTCCAAAAGAAACTGTCCAGCAGCTGTGCGTAGCCACAACCCGATGCCAAATGGCCTATGATGTAGCTTAACAGCGATGTCGTGGGTGCTGGACGCTTTGAGCATCCTGGAACACTGCTAAACAAGATCTGATGGAATAGACCAAAAAAAGGGGAAATATAGGACGGAGAATAGATACACCATCATCGTGGCGTTGGCCACTTAAGCGTTGGCGCGTTTGTTGTTGGTTAGCTGTTCGTGTGTGGTCGAAATGAAAAGAGGAAAAGGGTGGAACTACCCCCCAAATCCCAGAGTAGATTGAGTAGACTACTAGTTTCGCGGGAAATCACAGGTCAAAGTTTTATCAGACTCAGTACCACGTGGTGTCAAGTTCTGGGCTGGTCTCAGCTGAAGACAATTCATCTGTCTAGCCCCAAAAATGGCTGGTCGGGTGTCGCCTGGCCGTGGTGCCAAGTGGTCTTGACTGTGTAATATTTGAATTCGAAGTGGCTCAGAACATGATGGAAGCTTTTTGCGTAAACCGAATCTGTCTCTGGTGTAACTAAACCCCAATATTACAAGCTGCATCATGTACAGGCCATGGATACTATCCGAGATGCGGTGCTCTAGAGAAAGCGCCATTTCCTGTTGCTAAACGTGACGTCGGACAGCATGAGGACTCATGATAGAATTTCTGAGCCAAGCCATAAATTGTAATATTTTACTTATCGTTTCGAATGAGATGGATGGTTGTTTACATACGACAAGAGCGCCGCGAGACAGGTGCGATATCATTAAACCTCTTGATGTTCTCGCCTGCCGCCACATTGATGCTAATCATTTATCGCTACGCGAGGGTTAACAAATGAGGCTCTGGTCATTCGGTATTTTGTCCGATCTTCACTTGAATTATGCTGTTATCTTACTGGAAGTATTGCCCCTTAAAACCAGGGAGGATTTCCTGACCCTCTGATGATTGGTAACTAACGCCCTTCTTCTGCTGCCAGCTCTGCTTGAGGGTAGTGAACTCGCCCATGGTCGGGACGCGGTGACCGCCGGCCTCGAACTCATTCTTTGTGAAGCCCTCACGCTTCAGCACTGGTGAGTCGATGGTCTTGAGCACGAGGTCGTTTTGCGGCCGAGCAAAGTACAGCAGACCCAGACGGTCGACATGACGCTGATCTTTGGGAGGAACAGAAACCTGTTGCAGGAGTCAGTAAAGCTTTACTGAGAAAAGCTGGAGTGTATGTAGAGACTCACCCTGTGGACTGTCGACTTGACGTATCCTCCAGTAAGGAAGCTGAGAGCGTCGCAGGTGTTGACAGTTAGGCTGCCATCAAGCGGCTTGGCCCACTTCCAGTCACCGGTCTCGTGGTCTCTGATCTGCAGCGCAGCCACCGGTTGACGGAAGAGCAGGGTAATAGTACCGAGATCGGTATGTCCCCGAGACCACAAGCCATCGTCCAGCTTTTCGATTTCCTGAGGGGTGAACTTGGAGTATTTCATATAACGCAAGTGGGACTCGTCATGTGTCTCCCACTTGTGCACGCTTGTAAAAAAGTCGTCGGGCAATTCCAGGGCCAAAGCGATGAGGTGATTCAGAGGGTCCAGCACCTTGTCGTGCAAGTTCTGGCCTGTAAGTCAGCGATGGGGTCCATGAGCATTGGTGTGGGCAGGGAGGTCACAGTACCTTGGCAAAACCCTCAATCTCCTGCTTCTTTTCTTCCAACAACTTGGGAAGGGGTTGTGTAATGTGACCATCCCTGGCTGATTGCCACACATATCAGCGCTGGGGCATTTCATTTGATCTCAACTGTACTCACTCGCCATATTCCAGACTTCCGTCTTGTCCTTGATCCCGCCGCTCAAGAACCGTCTGCCAGCAGGGCGGTAGCCATTATAGTCTCCAGAGTCCAGATCCGGTTCATACTTCAGCTTCTCCTCCAAGGGAAGCTCGTAGAACTTTTGACCGAGGGCAAATTGTTTGTCGACGGCCTCTTGAGAGATACCATAGTTGATGACGTAAAAGAAACCTTTGGTGCGGATGGCCTCAATGAGGGTCTGGGCGAGCTCCTGGTTGCCCTCTTGTGTGCCGTACTTGGCAAGATCAATGGTGGGAACTGCAAGGCCCTGTTAGACCGACGACTCTCACCGGTTTGAAAAAGCCTTGGACCTTTTCATTTGCGGTGAAGACTTACGGTCAGCCCAATCAAGCTTTTCCTCCGTCTCAGGGACGTGGGTGTATTGGTACAACTCGGACACAGCGGACGGCATTCTGGGCGATAAGGCAGGGTGGCTTTTCTGAAAATGGGTTGATCTCTGTCGCAAGCTCACTGTCTAAGATCCCCCGGGTTCCAAGCTCGCCATTTAACTATCAATCTTGATTGCGACTCCGGACGGTATAATATCGGATCTCGCAACCCATCTAAGTTGAGCCAACACGGCAGCTGTTTTCACAGGCCTCCATCGAATCTTCGACCATCGAAAGACCAATGGCGGCAAGCTGATTTTTTTCATGCTTCTCCATGACCGCATCCTTGCAGCTTACCCCGCGGGCTTGTCACGCAGCACAAAGGCTCTGTTTGGTTGAGCCGCTTGGAGATGGGAGATCGCCACATTTCATCATCTGATAACGGATGACGCAATCCCCACCATCGACGCACGACGTCGGCTTTTTGCACCGCTGCGCCGGCGGATCGGCTAAGGAAACCTCAACGGTCTCCAATCACTGGGCGGCATTACTGCTCCGGCATGCGACGTTGCTGCCGGAAAACCACCGAGTTCGGCGGGACATGGACGTTGGTTCGTCCAGCCTCACGATCTCGCTGCCGCATCGGAGATTATTGGCATTGGCGATACCCGCTATCCCACGTCTTCCCCTAGCACGACTGGAAGCTCGTCATTCCTGGCACAATGGCGAATAGTGGACAAGCCTCTTGGGAGGTACGCAGTCGGGTCTCGGCGGATGACGAAGTCTTGAGAAGAGCATATTGCGGACGGCAATAAGCCGCTTGATGCTGGGAGCAGCAGGGTCCATGGTGGCGGGCCCGCGTAAACGCGTTGACTCAATGGTGAGAATCGGGTGGAAGAAGTGCGCTGGACGGTTTTCTCCTTTAGCCGGACGTATATAACGTCTCTTGGGCTGAGAAGGTGTCAGACGTGGCTGCATCCTGCAGACCTTTACTCGCTAGTAACTTCTCTCGACAATGGGGGGTGTTATCCAGGTATTGAAGAAGAACAAAGTGGGAGCAGTGGTGATATCTGTGTTTGATTGGTATCGTGAGTATTCGCAAATACCGGTCACCTTGAGGTTCGTTGCTGACATCAACAGCTTCCCACTACTCAACAGCAGAAAAACGACTACTCAGGAAACTTGACCTGGCCATCCTTGTTTTCGGAAGCCTGAGTTGTAAGTCAAGCCATTTCAAACGGTAGCTGTAATGAACAACAGCTAATAATTCACTCGCATAGTCTTTTGCAGAGTCAGTACAAGCTTTAGCGGACGTGCCAAGTCAGGTCACAGAATGAAACTAACCCTCCAGTAGTTTCTCGGCCAGCAAAATGTTACCAACGCTTACGTCTCGGGGATGCGAGAAGACCTCAACGCATGGGGTAATGAGCTGAACTACTACGTTGTGGCTTGTAGGTTGATTACATTCTTCTAGTCTAGGGCGAAACTGACCACCGGCCAGACAACACTGCCTACGTGATCGGACAAATCCCGCTCATGACACTTCAAACCAAAGCCAAGATGTATGATCCAGTCAGGGACAGCTCCATGACGGGAAAA